>CM076974.1:54421741-54474241 GCA_039105355.1 Benthosema pterotum
TGGAGCAATACAGCTTGAAATTGGAACGATACAGTTCACAAAACTCTGACTAATATTGGAACGATACAGCCTGAAATTGGAATGACACAGTTTAATAATCTCTGACTAATATTGGAATGATACAGTATTGTGCACCGGGAGAAAACCCTGCTTTATAGTATAGCCGTGTGACATTCTGTTGGCACTAGCTGGGTTAAAGGTAGGACATGGGGTGAATATTTAAAGTAAGTGGTCAGAGGTTAAATTCTAAAGGTTCAGTAGAAACAGTGTTCATGGTTGAAGCAGTTTCAGCAGAATGATGCTTCAAATAGCGCCACAAACCCCCCCCCCCCCCCCCCCCCCACACACACACACACACACACAGTAAAGGTTACTCACAGAGCTCACAGAGCTAGTCCAAAACAACCAAACACTTCCACCTTAGCTTAAACAAAGTTGTCCTTTAATGTCATTAATAAGTGTTTCTTTCTTTCTCCAGTGCTGTGTAAAGCACTTTGCTTCTTCTCTGACTAAAATTGGAACGATACAGCTTGAAATTGGAACGATACAGCTTACTAATGTCTGACTAAATTTTGAGCGTTAGAGCTTGAAATTGAAATGATAGTTTAAAAATCTCTTTTAAAAGTGGAACGATACAGCTTAAAATTGGAACGATACAGTTTAATATTCTCTGACTAATATTGGAATGACACAGTTTGAAATTGTCGCAATACAATTTACAAATCTCTGACTAAAAATGGAACGATACAGTTTGTAATTGAAACAATATAGTGTACTATTCTCTGACTAATATTGGAACGATACATCTTAAAATTGAAATGACAGTTTAATAATCTGTCACTAATATTGGAACAGTACAGCTTGAAATTGGAACGATGTAGTTTACTAATCTCTGACTAAATTTGGAATGATACAGTGTGAAATTAGAACAATACAGTTTACTAATCTCAGACTAAAAATGGAACGATACAGTTTGAAATTAGAATGATACAGCTAAATTGTTTGAATTTCAGTCAGAAGAGATTAGAACGATGCAGTGCTTTGTGCTTTATAGCAGTGGTTTCCAACCTTTTTGAAACCACGGCCCACTATTTATTCAGCATTCAAGCCACAGACCACCATTTGATGACATTTCAACCCCACAAACCCCAAAACCAAAGATTTATTTTGCGTTTTTTTCACATTACCAGGCTGGATTTGGGAAACAAAACAGTCAAACAGACACACAGCAGAGGTTACTCAAAGAGCTAGTGCATGGCCAGATTCTGTTTAAACCAAACCAACCAAACCTTAGTTTAAACAAAGTTGTCCTTTAATCTCATTAATATGTGTTTCTTTCTTTCTCCAGCGCTCTGTAAAGCACTTTGCTTCTTCTCTGACTAAAATTGGAGCAATACAGCTTGAAATTGGAACGATACAGTTCACAAAACTCTGACTAATATTGGAACGATACAGCCTGAAATTGGAATGACACAGTTTAATAATCTCTGACTAATATTGGAATGATACAGTATTGTGCACCGGGTGAAAACCCCTGCTTTATAGTATAGCCGTGTGACATTCTGTTGGCACTAGCTGGGGTTAAAGGTAGGACCTGGGGTGAATATTTAAAGTAAGTGGTCAGAGGTTAAATTCTAAAGGTTCAGTAGAAACAGTGTTCATGGTTGAAGCAGTTTCAGCAGAATGATGCTTCAAATAGCGCCACAACCCCCCCCCCCCCCCCCCCCCCCCCCCCCCCCCCCCCCCCCCCACACACACACACACACACACACACACACACACACACACACACACAGTAAAGGTTACTCACAGAGCTCACAGAGCTAGTCCAAAACAACCAAACACTTCCACCTCAGCTTAAACAAAGTTGTCCTTTAATGTCATTAATAAGTGTTTCTTTCTTTCTCCAGTGCTGTGTAAAGCACTTTGCTTCTTCTCTGACTAAAATTGGAACGATACAGCTTGAAATTGGAACGATACAGCTTACTAATGTCTGACTAAAATTTGAGCGTTAGAGCTTGAAATTGAAATGATAGTTTAAAAATCTCTTTTAAAAGTGGAACGATACAGCTTAAAATTGGAACGATACAGTTTAATATTCTCTGACTAATATTGGAATGATACAGTTTGAAATTGTCGCAATACAATTTACAAATCTCTGACTAAAAATGGAACGATACAGTTTGTAATTGAAACAATATAGTGTACTATTCTCTGACTAATATTGGAACGATACATCTTAAAATTGAAATGACAGTTTAATAATCTGTCACTAATATTGGAACAGTACAGCTTGAAATTGGAACGATGTAGTTTACTAATCTCTGACTAAAATTGGAATGATACAGTGTGAAATTAGAATGATACAGCTAAATTGTTTGAATTTCAGTCAGAAGAGATTAGAACGATGCAGTGCTTTGTGCTTTATAGCAGTGGTTTCCAACCTTTTTGAAACCACGGCCCACTATTTATTCAGCATTCAAGCCACAGACCACCATTTGATGACATTTCAACCCCACAAACCCCAAAACCAAAGATTTATTTTGCGTTTTTTCACATTACCAGGCTGGATTTGGGAAACAAAACAGTCAAACAGACACACAGATGAGGTTACTCAAAGAGCTAGTGCACGGCCAGATTCTGTTTAAACCAAACCAACCAAACCTTAGTTTAAACAAAGTTGTCCTTTAATCTCATTAATATGTGTTTCTTTCTTTCTCCAGTGCTGTGTAAAGCACTTTGCTTCTTCTCTGACTAAAATTGGAATGATACAGCTTGAAATTAGAAAGATACAATTTACCAATCTCTGACTAATATTGGAATGAAAAAGCTTGAAATTGGAACGATACAATTTAAATAATATTAGAACGATACAGTTTGAAATTGGAAAAATACGGTTTACTAATCTCTGACTAAAAATGGAACGATACCGTTTGTAATTGAAACAATATAGTGTACTATTCTCTGACTAATATTGGAACGATACATCTTAAAATTGAAATGACAGTTTAATAATCTGTCACTAATATTGGAACAGTACAGCTTGAAATTGGAACGATGTAGTTTACTAATCTCTGACTAAAATTGGAATGATACAGTGTGAAATTAGAACAATACAGTTTACTAATCTCAGACTAAAAATGGAACTATACAGTTGAAATTGGAATGATACAGCTAAATTGTTCGAATTTCAGTCAGAAGAGATTAGAACGATGCAGTGCTTTGTGGTTTATAGCAGTGGTTTCCAACCTTTTTGAAACCACGGCCCACTATTTATTCAGCATTCAAGCCATAGACCACCATTTGATGACATTTCAACCCCACAAACCCCAAAACCAAAGATTTATTTTGCATTTTTTCACATTACCAGGCTGGATTTGGGAAACAAAACAGTCAAACAGACACACAGCAGAGGTTACTCAAAGAGCTAGTGTACGGGCAGATTCTGTTTAAACCAAACCAACCAAACCTTAGTTTAAACAAAGTTGTCCTTTAATCTCATTAATATGTGTTTCTTTCTTTCTCCAGTGCTGTGTAAAGCACTTTGCTTCTTCTCTGACTAAAATTGGAACGATACAGCTTACTAATCTCTGACTAATATTGGAACGATACAGTTTGAAATTGGAACGATACAGCTTACTAATCTCTGACTAAAATTGGAGCGATAGAGCTTGGAATTGAAATGGTAGTTTAATAATCTCTAATTAAAAGTGGAACGATACAGCTTAAAATTGGAACGATACAATAATCTTTGAATAAAAAAGGAACGATAGTTTGTAATCGAAACAATATAGTGTACTATTCTCTGACTAAAATTGGAATGATACATCTTAAAATTGAAATGATAGTTTAATAATCTCTCACTAATATTGGAAGAATACAGCTTGAAATTGGAACGATGTAGTTTACTAATCTCTGACTAAAATTGGAATGATAGTGTGAAATTAGAACAATACATTTTACTGATCTCAGACTAAAAATGGAACGATACAGTTTGAAATTGGAATGATACAGCTAAATTGTTTGAATTTCAATCAGAAAAGATTAGAACGATGCAGTGCTTTGTGCTTTAATGCAGTGGTTTCCAACCTTTTTGAAACCACGGCCCACTATTTATTCAGCATTCGAATCACAGACCACCATTTGATGACATTTTAACCCCACAAACCCCAAAACCAAAGATTTATTTTGCATTTTTTCACATTACCAGGCTGGATTTGGGAAACAAAACAGTCAAACAGACACACAGCAGATTTACTCAAAGAGCTAGTGCACGGCCAGATTCTGTTTAAACCAAAACAACCAAACACTTCCACCTTAGTTTAAACAAAGTTGTCCTTTAATCTCATTAATGTGTGTTTCTTTCTTTCTCCAGTGCTGTGTAAAGCACTTTGCTTCTTCTCTGACTAAAATTGGAACGATACAGCTTGAAATTGGAATGATACAGTTTACTAATCTCTGACTAAAATTGGAACGATACAGTTCACAAATCTCTGACTAAAATTGGAACGATACAGCTTAAAATTGGAACGATACAGTTTACTAATCTCTGACTAATATTGGAACGATACAGCTTGAAATTGGAACGATACAGTTTAACTAATATTAGAACGATACAGTTTGAAATTGGAAAAATACAGTTTACTAATCCCTGACTAAAATTGGAATGATACAGCTTGAAATTGAAACGATGAAGTTTACTAATCTCTGACTAATATTGGGACGATACAGCTTGAAATTGGAACGATACAGTTTAACTAATATTAGAACTATACAGTTTGAAATTGGAATGATACAGTGTACTAATGTCTGACTAAAATTGGAACGATTCAGCTGAAAATTAGAACGATACAGCTAAATTGTTCGAATTTCAGTCAGAAAAGATTAGAATATACAGTGTTTTGTGCTTTATAGCAGTGGTTTTCAACCTTTTTGACACCACAGCCCACTATTTATTCAGCATTAAAGCCACGGACCACCATTTGATGACATTTTAACCCCACAAACTCCAAAACTAAAGATTTATCTTGCGTTTTTTCACATTACCAGGCTGGATTTGGGAAACAAAACAGTCAAACAGACACACAGCAGAGTTTACTCAAAGAGCTAGTGTACGGGCAGATTCTGTTTAAACCAAAACAACCAAACCTTAGTTTAAACAAAGTTGTCCTTTAATCTCAATTATATATGTTTCTTTCTTTCTCCAGTGCTGTGTAAAGCACTTTGCTTCTTCTCTGACTAAAATTGGAACGATACAGCTTACTAATCTCTGACTAATATTGGAACGATACAGTTTGAAATTGGAACGATACAGCTTACTAATGTCTGACTAAAATTGGAGCGATAGAGCTTGGAATTGAAATGGTAGTTTAATAATCTCTAATTAAAAGTGGAACGATACAGCTTAAAATTGGAACGATACAATAATCTTTGAATAAAAAAGGAACGATAGTTTGTAATCGAAACAATATAGTGTACTATTCTCTGACTAAAATTGGAATGATACATCTTAAAATTGAAATGATAGTTTAATAATCTCTCACTAATATTGGAAGAATACAGCTTGAAATTGGAACGATGTAGTTTACTAATCTTGACTAAAATTGGAATGATAGTGTGAAATTAGAACAATACATTTTACTGATCTCAGACTAAAACTGGAACGATACAGTTTGAAATTGGAACGATACAGCTAAATTGTTTGAATTTCAATCAGAAAAGATTAGAACGATGCAGTGCTTTGTGCTTTAATGCAGTGGTTTCCAACCTTTTTGAAACCACGGCCCACTATTTATTCAGCATTCGAATCACAGACCACCATTTGATGACATTTTAACCCCACAAACCCCAAAACCAAAGATTTATTTTGCATTTTTTCACATTACCAGGCTGGATTTGGGAAACAAAACAGTCAAACAGACACACAGCAGAGGTTACTCAAAGAGCTAGTGCACGGCCAGATTCTGTTTAAACCAAAACAACCAAACACTTCCACCTTAGTTTAAACAAAGTTGTCCTTTAATCTCATTAATGTGTGTTTCTTTCTTTCTCCAGTGCTGTGTAAAGCACTTTGCTTCTTCTCTGACTAAAATTGGAACGATACAGCTTGAAATTGGAATGATACAGTTTACTAATCTCTGACTAAAATTGGAACGATACAGTTCACAAATCTCTGACTAAAATTGGAACGATACAGCTTAAAATTGGAACGATACAGTTTACTAATCTCTGACTAATATTGGAACGATACAGCTTGAAATTGGAACGATACAGTTTAATATTAGAACGATACAGTTTGAAATTGGAAAAATACAGTTTACTAATCCCTGACTAAAATTGGAATGATACAGCTTGAAATTGAAACGATGAAGTTTACTAATCTCTGACTAATATTGGAACGATACAGCTTGAAATTGGAACGATACAGTTTAACTAATATTAGAACTATACAGTTTGAAATTGGAATGATACAGTGTACTAATGTCTGACTAAAATTGGAACGATTCAGCTGAAAATTAGAACGATACAGCTAAATTGTTCGAATTTCAGTCAGAAAAGATTAGAATATACAGTGTTTTGTGCTTTATAGCAGTGGTTTTCAACCTTTTTGACACCACAGCCCACTATTTATTCAGCATTAAAGCCACGGACCACCATTTGATGACATTTTAACCCCACAAACTCCAAAACTAAAGATTTATCTTGCGTTTTTTTTCACATTACCAGGCTGGATTTGGGAAACAAAACAGTCAAACAGACACACAGCAGAGGTTACTCAAAGAGCTAGTGCACGGCCAGATTCTGTTTAAACCAAACCAACCAAACCTTAGTTTAAACAAAGTTGTCCTTTAATCTCATTAATATGTGTTTCTTTCTTTCTCCAGTGCTGTGTAAAGCACTTTGGTTCTTCTCTGACTAAATTTGGAACGATACAGCTTGAAATTGGAATGATACAGCTTAGTAATCTCTGACTAATATTAGAACGATACAACTTGAAATTGGAATGATACAGCTTACTAATCTTTGACTAATATTGGAGCGATACAGCTTGAAATTGGAACGATACAGTTTACTAATCTCTGACGAATATTGGAACGATACAGTTCGAAATTGGAACGATACAGTTTATGAATCTAACTAATATTAGAACGATACAGTTTGAAATAGGGAAAATAGAGTTTACTAATCCCTGACTAAAATTGGAACGATACAGCTTGAAATTGAAACGATACAGTTTAATAATTTGTAACTAAAATTGGAACGATACAGCTTAAAATTGGAACGATACAGATTAATAATATGACTAATATTGGAACGATACAGCTGAAATTGGAATGATGCATTTTACTAATGTCTGACTAAAATTGGAATGATACCGTTTGAAATTTGAACGATACAATTTACTAATTTCTGACTAAAATTGGAATGATAGTTTGAAATTGCAATGAATTATTAAAATTAAAATTGAAATGATAATAATCTCTAACTAAAAGTGTAATGATACAGTTCAAAGGTGGAACAATACAGTTTAATAATTTCTCACTAATATTGGAACGATACAGCTTGAACTTGGAACAATAGTTTACTAATTTCTGACTAAAATTGTAATGATACAGTTTGAAATTGCAATGATACAGTTTACTAATCTACTCTGACTAAAATTAGAACGATAAAGCTAAATCATTTGAATTTCACTTAGAAAAGATTAGAATATGCAGTGCTTTGTGCTTTATAGCAGTGTTTTTCAACCTTTTTGACAGCACAGCCCACTATTTATTCAGCATTTTAGCCACGTACCACCATTTGATGACATTATAACCCCACAGACCCCAAAACTAAAGATTTATTTTTTGTTTTTTCACGTTACCGGGCTGGTTTTGGGAATCAAAACAGTTCAAAACATACAGTTCAAAATTACCAAATGTGGGTCCATTTGGTTTCATTTTTATGCTCTCAAAGAGTTATATCTGGTTAACCAACTTCGCTTCATTCAGCCTTAGGACCACTATACACTAGGAACTCTCTCAAGGACCACTACTGGTCCCCAGACCACCGGTTGAAAACCCCTGCTTTATAGTATGGCCGTGTGACATCCTCTTGGCACTAGCTGGGGTTAAAGGAGAATTCCACACCAAAAGTTTTTCTGCATCTTCATTTGCAGTTATTTCTTTTTTTGAAAAAAAAAAAACTTCAGAGAGCAGCATCGTCTTGACCATCGGGCGTACCGGGAGGTCTCCCGGTGGGCCGCAAGCCGCGTGGGCCGGTCGAAAGGCCGCTCAATATAAACAAAACAGCGGAGAAAAAAATACTGTCCCAAAATTTGAATCATTACGGTACTAATGTCCGACAGTGCGCCACTTTTGCGCGTTTACCACATGGCTTACCACCGGCACATGGGGTGGATGGGCCGGCCCACATCATGTGTTTACAAACACGGCCCGGCGGCCGCCGCACCATCATATGTCCCTCTTTCAGGCGCTCGAACGTTTCACTTTATGACCCGCAATGTCGCAACACTTCTGCCTCTTCAGGCTCCAGGCTCTAAGCTCTGGGCTGCGCTGCACGGAGAAGCTGTGGCTGGCAAGCTGCCAGCACACGGCACTAGAAAAGACGTGTGATAGTGATAGATAGAGAGTGATAGAGATTAACACAACATGTCTATCGGCGTATAAATAGTAAGGTTATTAAATCCATAGAACCGCAGCCGCATCCTCCTCTTTCAACAATGGCACGGCTTTTGGGCAAAGTTAGCAATGGGCTAACTTACCATCGTCATCATCATCATAAGGCATCGTTTACCAGACGAATTGAGATAGGTTTCTTCACAGCGAAAAGTCAACAGAACACTTTGTCATCATGCAAGTTTAAAGCAAGTTTATCTTTTTCCTTCAACATAAAAAATAGCCAATAATAGGTTGTTCAGGAGTGAAAATGACATCATTGTGTTTTGTAGACAAGACTTGTAGAGTCATGCCTGCAGATAACAAACCATTGATTATGAGTGTACTGTCTATTTGTATTATTAAATATTCCATTTCCCTACCATAAATGTATAGGCTAGTGGCTACCTAAACTAAATGGACCCTTATAGATGTGTAACTCTTGAGAGAGCATAACATGAAACCAAAATGGACCCTTGTGGGTCCATTTGGTTTCGATGTGCTTTATTAGGACTGTAGTAGATAATAAAAAATGCACCACTTTAAAAAATTGTAAACAGATCGGACCATGTTCAAATTCCCACTCCCATAGCTGAAATCCCCATCTTTACTTTCTCTAATAACAACCTAAAAATGATCCTTGGTTGATGTTTTAGGTTGTTCTTTAAAGGATAACAATAGGTGTAGATGGTTTAGTCTGCTGCAACATAATATATAATTTAATTAACATTACATCTGGCTGCTACTACTAATAATAGTATGGATAACAGATATTGTGCACTCTTTCTCTCCTATCTTCTCCGAATTTGTGGTATTTGTTTTAATCTAATGTTTGTGAAAATGTCATTGAGACATTAAGCCATATAGTCAGACTATGGGGGGGGGGGGGGGGGGGGGTTTCCAATCACAAAATCACTGGCCTTTCAGTTTCATCCATCATAGCTATGACACTGAATAGTGATAAAACAGCACATGTTTTCTCTTGCTGTGTGTAATGAGTAATATATACAGTATACTGCATATTTAGCCATCACATTGTTGGCCAAATTGTCAGATCATATTACTCTTATTCTCCATTCATTGACTAACAAGTTCTGATTACATGCAGACACATTTTTGCAAATAATCATGTTCATGCTTCATCAATTCATAACAGTCAGGCCTGCTACTTATCTTCTGTCTAGGTTTGTGATATTCAGTCACCCTGGATATTATTCTATGGATATTGGTCTATTATATTATTCTTAATTTGTATATGTTCAGTTTGGGCTGTTTGCTCCTGTGCCTTTTTGGAGGGAACTCGATTGCTGCCATTCCACCAGTGCCATCATGATAATTTCATTGTACCTGTATCAGTGAGTGACAAATGGGTCTTCTATCTTATATAACAAGGAGGGAGGAAATTGAAAAGACAGTGAGAATCAGCAAGATGGAGGGGAAAAGTATCATTAAAAGGAAGATGAAGGGCAGCTGTAAGAAATGATATTTACACTCTGAGTCCAAATAGAAGTGCAATGACAATTTAAAGGTAGGGGAAGTGATTTGAAATTCATGGTGTAGTACCAGCCAGGTGCACTAGGGGCGTAGTACCAGCCTGGTGCACTAGGGGCCCCCAACAGTAGCTACACTATGTGAACCTGCTGCTCGCTCCTGATTGGAGGAGAATTGGTGGTGACCTGGGGAACTTTTACTAGCTCCTCTGCTAACGTGGGGGAGGGGGAAACTCCATATGTGGTTTCCACACCTTATAATAGAGCATTTTAATAGAAAAAAAATTTTTTTGGGTGATATCTGACAAAAGTGAAATCACTTCCCCTACCTTTAATTAACTTCATAACTTAACCCACTACCTCACGTGAGTGTGAGTGTTTACTGTTCGCTATAAATAGGCCCCAAGTACATTTCACGTGTGCACGTAGATATACATGCGTGCATACACATGCGCATGGACAAACGCGTGCATCTGCATACGCATGCACGCACATGAATGCATTGGCACGTGCGCGCACACACATACTTGCTTGCACAGATGCGTGCCCTCACGCATGCGTGCATGTGCAAAAGCGTGCATGTGCAAGCGCGTACATGCGCAAGGTGCTTGATCCCTTCAAAAGAAATCCAGAGCACATACACATTGAGCTTTGATACTTGAGAATTTCTCTGAGTATCTGATTCAGGCACATGGTGTTCTAAGTCACGGTTGCAAATGAACGCCGACACCGCAAAGCATTGTGGGTAAGATTAAGCATTGTGGGTAATTGACTCAATCTTACCCACAATGCTTTGCGGTGTCTGTGTTCATTCGCAACCGTGACTTAGAACGCCATGTGCTTGAATCACATCCTCAGAGAAATTCTCCAGTGTCAAAGCTCAAGGTGTAAGTGCTTTGGAAGTCTCTTGAGGGCAAGCACTTCCTCAACAGCAGGAGCAAGACACTCACATCCAGACATGCTCAATGATGCAGTTTGCAAGCTTCAAGGTGTAAGCATGTCTGGAAGTCACAGCTTTGAACAGCACGCGATGAGGGCCCATGTGGTTCCGCTGCGACATGCTTTGAGTTGTTTCGTGCATGCACGCGCATGCACGCATTTGCGCATGCATGTGTGAAAGCACGCGTGCGTTCGCGCGCACGAGCCCATGTACGCGTGTGCATGCTTATGCACGTGCACGGTAGCATTGAGTCATTACTCCGCATCTACGTGCTACCATTTGTAGTTTTACATTAACACCACAAGGTGGCGCTACAGACTAACATCTGTTGAATTTCCCTCACGCAGCAGACAAACATCCTCCTCCATTTTTTCCAATAGATTATTCCACACCGGCACTAAGAGACGCTTCATTGGTCTCACGATGCTCCGATATGTCAAAGTTCTCTTCCCAGGCATTATCACGTGGTGAAAGTGTTTTTATTTTACTACAAGTGTACAAAGTTGTCAGCTTTGTACAGTTCATTACAAAATAATACATGTATGAACATGACTAAACTAAGGTGGGTGTAGTAGTGAAATATACAGTGTGACTTCACCACCAAACAGTTAAAAAAGAATAAAATAATAACTACAATAATCGACTAATGTGATAGGCAATTAGCAGACAATAAAACAAAGATACACAATTAAACAGCACCCTCAGTGATAAACACACTTTTACAGGAATCACTTTTTTAACCAATGACTTTCCAAAGCATTTGCATAATATTTAACCCAATTTCCAGACCTACAATTCAATCATTCAGCACCATAATTCAGCACCGTATCACATTTAGCTGGATACAACTGGAACCCCCTCAAGGATCACTGAATAAAATCAGATTCACTTAATCTGGACACAGAATGGATGTCATGAGCTCAAGCCATCCAATTTGTGTGGAAACACCTTTTGGTGTTCAATGTTATTATTGTTCAACTATTGAAAAATAGCAGATCTATTATGTTATAGTTTAACTGTTGAAAAATAGCAGATCTACAAGCTCATAGCTCGCCCCTCGGTGGCACGCTATGAGCTTGTATTTAGAAATCTTGAAAATGTGGTGCAAATCATTAAATAATCTGTCACAGCAACGTTTTTAACTAAAATATTTTACTTCTGGGGGTCCCTGGAACTACACATTTTCGCTCGTGAGGCAATGTTCAACTCTCACAGTTTAACCATTTTAAATGGTCAAAATGGAATAATGCTAAATAAGATCTCATCACACTTTAGAATTTACTTCAGTCCCAATCAACTGTGAAAAAGTATGAAAGTTTCTTAAATAATAAAGAAATGTTTAGGACTGTGATGTTTAATGAAATCATTCCATTTCAATAGACTGAGGTTTTCATTTTATGATAAATACGAGAGCTTTATGGTTTAAGGAAGATACTTTGTACTTACTTTCTACTTCTAGTTTGACCTCTTGAAATACACATCTTATAGCTACTAATGACTGAAAAACAGTTGATCTAAAAGCTCACAACACCTCACACTGCGACATGCAAATGTGAACTTATAAATCGGTATTTTCAGGTGAGGTAATAACCATGGACTTGGAACCTGATTTTGGGCATTCATGTCACCATTTAAAAGCTAACCCAATCCATTACGGTTAATATTTTGCTGAGAAATAATACCCAACCCTATGAAAGAAAACCTAACTCGAACTCAACACACCACATACATAACTTAACAAATGTGGTTACCATGTCTCGATGGAAATACAAATATTTCTGTCAGTCATCCAATAGTTGCTCCCTAGATTAAAAGGAATATTATATTGTATATATCTGTAAAGCAGGGCTCAGTCATACTTTAAGCACACATACTAGAGCAGGGGTGGACAATTATTTTTCCCAAGGGGCCAAATGAGATACATAAAATATTGTGGAGGGCCAAGACTAAAGGCTGAACTAAAGTCTGTGTAATATTAATTTAATTTCAAGATAAAAGTAAGAGTGAGACCAAACATTTTGACACCAGGGCCCTCTATTTATTCAGCATTTGAGCCATGGACCACCATTTGATGGCATTTTAGCCCCACAGACCCCAAAACTAAAGATTTACTTTGTTTTTGCCCACAATACCAGGCTGGTATTTGTTTCACAAACAAACCAGTCAAACATACAGATCAAAATGACCATTAATTATTTTACATTCTCTGATTGTGTAGATTTGAGCTAATTCAGATGATGAATATTCTAACTCTTGAGAGTGTGAACATGAAACCAAATCAAGCCATTCTCTCAAGGACCTCTGATGGTCCCTGGACCACTGGTTGAAAACCATGGTACCCTTTCACAGGCCGGTCAGAGTCAGCCAAAGGGCTGCATTTGGCCCCCGAGACACGTAATGCCCAGGTATGTACTAGAGTGAACTAAAGACGATTCTTGGAGACGTGAAATAAAAATAAATCTAAAAGTGAACATTATACAATCATAAAATAAATCTATTAGTGAACAACATAGTGACACAGCCCAAACCACCACCATCCAAGTGTTAAACCAATAAATATATTTGATAACACCCAAGTGTTTCAACCCCAGAATTGTGAGTTCACCGGTGGGAGAAGCATACAATGCCAACCTGGCTGAAAACACAACCTCCTCCCCTCAGTTGGTGTCACAGACGCAGCTGCAGTTTGTCGGACGTGCAGTCTTTGCTCTCAGTGTCTGAAGTCGGTTTCTTGCGTCTGCCATTTCATCCACATCCTCGTGAGCCTTGTGTCTGAGAAACAGAAATAGAAAGACTGATTAATCGATAACCTATATAGAATCATGTCGCAGTTTCACTGCGCAAGCCATTTGTCTTGGACAAATAGCTTGCACAGGTATTAGGACTTGTTTGTTTACATGTGCCTGAAACAGAGCGGGACAGTAGAGTATCTGCTATCTGCTTCTCGGTTGTGGTAGGGCGGTCAGGGTTAATATTAAGGTAAACTTTAAGGGAAAAAAATAAAATGAGTTGATGATGTGTTACTTTCAGTATCTTTTAGTTCTGGAACTCTAGCTAGACTGGACTGGACCGATTGGGACACTTTCGAAAATGTTTCACTAGATGAGATGACCATGGTCACAAGTGACTACATCAACTTTTGTGTAGATTTGTGTGTTCCAAAAAAGGAGATAAAAATCTACCCAAATAATAAATCATATGTGTCCAAGGACATAAAAGAGCTCATAAATCAGAGGAAAACGGCTTTCATAAACAAAGATCTCAACACGCTGAAATCAATAGAAAAAAAGCTAAAAAGCAAAATGAGGCAGGCAAAATTGGCACACGGCCAGCGTCTAGAAAACGTGTTTATGACGAATAATCACAAGAAGGTATGGGACACAATGAAATCAATGACAGGAATGTCAGCCCAAACCAAATCCATCACATCAGACAATGAGCTTGGCCTTGCGAACGATCTGAACACTTTCTTTGCACGTTTTGAATCTTTGGACAACTCTTGTAAGTGCGCTGAAATACTTAGGAATGTTACACCTGACCCTTCAGACAGAATCCTCATCACAGAGGAGGATGTCAGAAAAGTGTTCCAGCGCACAAATACAAGGAAAGCTAGTGGGCCAGATGATTGCAGTGCTTTCCTCCTAAAAAACTTTGCATCTGAGTTGGCTCCAGTGTGGCAACCCATATTTCAGACCTCCATTGACACACACACAATTCCTCTGCCCTGGAAAACGTCACACATAAAACCATTACCAAAAATCCAGTGTCCTAAAGAACACAAGGATTATAGACCCATAGCCCTCACTTCAGTGATAATGAAATCACTGGAAAAACTACTATTACAACATCTTGTTAATATAACCAAAGAGAAAACCGATTCTTGTCAGTTTGCCTATAAAAAAGGTTGTGGAACGGAGGATGCGGTTGTCACACTGGTCCACGTCATCACCAAACACCTCGATAAGTCTAATAAGAATTATGCAAGAGTGCTGTTCTTAGACTTCTCTTCTGCTTTCAACACAATACAGTCCGATATACTAGTGTCAAAGATGGTACAGTTGGAACTGAATCCATATTTAATTCACTGGTATGCTTCTTTCCTCACTAATCGAGTACAAAGGGTGAAAGTGAACACAACCCTATCCTCTGCACTAACTACTAATGTTGGTGCCCCCCAGGGGTGTGTAAGCTCAGCTGTGCTGTTCACCCTTTATACTGACAGCTGTCGTACTGACGAATGTCTATCTGAATGTCGCACCGGCACACCAGACCAATACATTTTAAAGTACTCAGATGATACGACATTAATTTCTCTTCTTGATAGATCCAGTGACCCTGGACTGCATCAACACAGAGTAAACAAGGTGGTTGATTGGAGTGATAACAACGCTCTTATCATTAACACAAAAAAGACAGAAGAGATTATATTTGGTGAACCACCAGAAACACACAGATCCCCCATTACTATTCATGGTGAAAATATTACCCAGGTATGTTCTTACAAATACCTAGGAGTAGTAATAGATCATCTCCTGTCCTGGAAAGATCAGATTGAATCTGTGTGCACGAAAACAAAGCAAAGAATCTATTTTCTTCGCCGCCTAAGATCCTTTGGTGCCAGTAGAAGGATTCTTCTGTTGTTCTTCACTTCTGTTATTATGAGTGTGCTTCAGTACTGTAGTACCACCTGGTTTGGAAGTCTGTCTGTAGCCCTAAAATCACAATTGCTGCAACAACTTAACATCTGCTCAAAGATTGTTGGACAACCACTTCAGAGACTCTATACATCCACGTATGATAACAGCATCCTTAGGTTATCAAGGAATATCACTTCCAATCCTTGCCATGTCTTGTATGGAGAGTATAGGTTACTGCCCTCAGGAAGGAGATATGCTGTTCCAGCATACAATAAGGTCAGACTGAAGAGGTCTTTTGTCCATCAGTCAACGTTGAGGCTAAATCAGGACTTTGTCCAGGACTAAAGTGAGCTGTGAACTCTGCTCTGTGCCCTTATATGTTTCTATGTATGTAACTGTTTTTCCTTTCTGTTTCTGTTTTGCGTCCTGTCAATGTGTGTATATGTGTTGCATACAAGGCTGCTGTGTCGCAAGACAAATTTCAGTGCAAACTGACAATAAAGTAATATATCATATCATATCATATCTATGCTTTATGCCAGGGGTTTTCAACATATGGTCCTGGGACCACCGGTGGTTCCTGAGAGGATTCCAGGTGGTCCTGGCCCAGGCTAAATGATGGACAGTTGGTTAAACAGAGTCTTTGAGAGTGTAAAAATGAAACCAAATAGTCCCTTGCGGGTCCATTTTGCTTCATGTTTACACTCTCAAGAGTTAAAATATTCATCATGTGAATTATCCCAAGTCTACACAACTAGAGAATGTAGAAGATTAATGGCCATATCGATCTATTGTTTGCCTGTTTTGTTTCCCGAATTCACCTTGGAATTGTGGTCAAAGAAATCTTTAGTTTTGGTGTCTGTGTGGCTAAAATGTCATCAAACATTAACCCTAACCCGTGGATCAAGTTCTGAATAATAGATAGTGGGCCCTGGTATGAAAAAAGGTTGAAAACCACTGCTTTATGCTTATTATATTAGCATTTTAAATCAAAAACATGGATATTTTCTGAGGTAAATGAATTTGTTATTTTCATAATTACGCTCTTAAATGTGTTTGCATACACAGGCATATGAGAATATGTATTTATGCAATAAACTGAAGTTTGTTTAAACTCATGTGCTGTTGTGTGGTGATTGCTATTTTGAGTATTTGCATTTTAAGGGATTTATAATTTGTTAGAATTCATTTTAGAAGAAAATAAGCTACATAAGTCAAACCAAAAATAAATAAAAGGCTAATAAAATCCCTACACGTAGTAGCATTATGGGTGAATGTCATAGCACTTGTTATGAATGCAAGCAATATAATACATATAAATGTGCATCTTACAAACAAAAAATGTACAACAAGCTATTTATAATGGCACAAATACATAGGCCAAGTCTGCATGCAGACGCATGCCTTTAGGCCTGGCAGAGATAAGGGAATACAACTTGATAACAGGTTTTTACACAGCCACAGCCAGTCATTTGAATCCATTATTCTCAGGCTGGCCTCATATCTCTACACTTCAAAGTGTACAGATTGTTGAGAGATGTTTACACTCTCAAGAGTTAAAATATTCATCATGTGAATTACCCCAAGTCTACACAACTAGAGAATGTAAAAGAATGGTCATTTTGATCTGTATATTTGCCAGCTTTCTTTCTGAAATCCAGCCTGAAATTGTGGAAAAAGCAAAATAAATATTTAATTTTGGCATCTGTGGGGGTAAAATGATCAATGGTGGTCTCCGTGGCTCAAATACTGAATATATAGAAGGCCCAGGTATCAAAATGGTTGGTCTTACTCTTACTTTTATCTTGAAATTAAATTAATATTACACAGACTTTAGTTCAGCCTTTAGACGTGACCCTTCCCCAATATTTTATGTATGTATGTATTTTATGTATTTTATTGGCCTCTTGGGAAAAACAATTGCCCACCCCTGGTCTATTCTATAATTTAAGATAATGAGAAACTCATTTCTCAAATGGAATATTGCTCTGGTTGTGTTTGTCTATTCATTGTATGTTCCAACATGGACATGGACCAAAAATGAGTTTTATTGTGACTTTTACAAGGGACAACTGACTGTTGACTGCTTTTTAAGTGATGACACCCAAACATAAACAATGAGTATTCTATTGAGTTTCTCATGAATTATGAAATAGACAACAAGTTTGAATTTCTACACCATCATGTTCAAAAGTTATCCTCAACAAAACTACTTGCCAATATTTAGGCAGGTGTGGATTACCAGTAGAAGTTGACTGGTTTGTCCATAGAGCAGGGGTGCCCATACTTTTTTGACTTGAGAGCTATTTTCAAAATGAGCAGCTCAACAAGATCTACACATCAGAAATGTGATTGTTCCATTACTGAAAATCCATTTCAAGAACTCTAGAAGGTTTGAGCTTTGAAATAGTGGTGATGGTGTTACTTAATGTTATAGTGTTTTAGAATAATGCACTTATAATGAAAAATAGAGGGGGAGAATTGGAAGGTTTTGCTGTATATGCTACTGCTACCGTTTGAAAACAGTATCTGAGGTTTGAGTTGACAGTTATGTGATCTTGAGTTTAGTTTTTGCACCCAAAACTAAGAACCTTCACGGTATTGTCCACCATTGGGAAAGAGAACTGGCAAAACGTTGGTCAAAATAACAATTATTCTCCATTTTATAATTGTGTGGACTCTTGAAAATTAAGCAATTCAGATGTTTAAATACAACGTATAATTTAACTCTTGAAAGTGTAAAATGAAACCAAATAGACCATCATGATACGGTAAATTACTGCAAGTGTTTAAATATTTTGCATTTATTTGGCTTAGTTATTTTCGGTGTTGCTCCAGTGTAGGGGGGGCCTTTGGAAAAAAAGAATAAAACATCAAGAGACTCACCTCTGGGTGGTCCCTGGTCTGTCTCTGACAGGATGGTGATGGTCTCTGGGTGGTCCCTGGTCTGTCTCTGACAGGATGGTGATGGTCTCTGGGTGGTCCCTGGTCTGCCTCTGTCAGGATGGTGATGTGTCCAGGCTGGGTGTTAGTTGGGGGTCCTCCAGGTGAAGTCTTCCTGTGGTCCAGAAGTGCACTAATGCGACACAAGCCAGGATTCCATAAAACCTTTGCAAAAATACGAATAGTATGTTAATTAAGTCTAAAAAAGAAAAAAAAATGCGACTCATGGGAGTCTAGGGGAAAATAAAATAGGTTCATGAAATAAGCAATAGGTGGCACAGTTTTGCCATTAACGTGATAAGTATGGTTTTTAAAGTCATTTTAGGCTTTACAGAACATTTTACACAGACTGCCTGCTTTATTCCTATTGAACTATAGGTTAGAACTCTGTTCTGTTGTGCAGAGGCGGTTCTGGCTCTGCTGTAGCAAAAACAATAATTAATATAGCATACAATCAATACGTAATCTACACAACTCACTGTTTTCCTGAACCGGAACGCTTGTGAGACTCGGTAGCCTACCGATTTGGTGTAGGTCAACCTACACCAAATTTTGATCTCTTGAGATTCTTAAAATCTCAAGAGTTAAAATATTTATCAACTGAATCATCCAGAGAGTGTAAAAGAATGCTCCCCTATGATCTATGTTGCCCGTTTTGTTTGTGAAATCCATCCTGGAATTGTGAACAAAAGCAAAATAAATCTTTAGTTTTGGGGTCTGTGGGGCTAAAATGTCATCAAATGGTGGTGCTCTTTGGCTCAAATACTGAATATATAGAGAGCCCAGGTATCAAAATGGTTGGTCTTACTCTTACTTTTATCTTGAAATTAGATTAATATCACACAGACTTTAGTTCAGCCTTTAGACGTGACCCTTCCCCAACATTTTAAGTACAGTATCACATTTGGCCTCTTGGGAAAAATAATTGCCCACCCCTGGTCTATTCTATAATTTATGATGATGAGAAACTCAATGGAATATTGCTCATGATTGCGTGTGTCTATTCATTGTCTATTCCAACATGGACATGGACCAAAAATGAGTTTTATTGTGAGTAGAAGTTGACTGGTTTGTCCATAGAGCAGGGGTGCCCACACTTTTTTGACTTGAGAGCTATTTTCAAAATGAGTGGCTCAACAAGATCTACACATCAGAAATGTGACTGAAAATCCATTTCAAGAACTCTAGAAGGTTTGAGCTTTGAAATAGTGGTGATGGTGTTACTTACTGTTATAGTGTTTTAGAATAATGCACTTATAATGAAAAATAGAGGGGGAGAATTGGAAGGTTTTGCTGTATATGCTACTGCTACCGTTTGAAAACAGTATCTGAGGTTTGAGTTGACAGTTATGTGATCTTGAGTTTAGTTTTTGCACCCAAAACTAGGAACCTTCACGGTATTGTCCACCATTGGGAAAGAGAACTGGCAAAACGTTGGTCAAAATAACAATAATTCTCCATTTTATAATTGTGTGGACTCTTGAAAATTAAGCAATTCAGATGTTAAATACAACGTATAATTTAACTCTTGAAAGTGTAAAATGAAACCAAATAGACCAACATGATACGGTAAATTACTGCAAGTGTTTAAATATTTTGCATTTATTTGGCTTAGTTATTTTCGGTGTTGCTCCAGTGTAGGGGGGGCTTTGGAAAAAAAGAATAAAACATCAAGAGACTCACCTCTGGGTGGTCCCTGGTCTGTCTCTGACAGGATGGTGATGGTCTCTGGGTGGTCCCTGGTCTGTCTCTGACAGGATGGTGATGGTCTCTGGGTGGTCCCTGGTCTGTCTCTGACAGGATGGTGATGGTCTCTGGGTGGTCCCTGGTCTGCCTCTGACAGGATGGTGATGGTCTCTGGGTGGTCCCTGGTCTGCCTCTGTCAGGATGGTGATGTGTCCAGGCTGGGTGTTAGTTGGGGGTCCTCCAGGTGAAGTCTTCCTGTGGTCCAGAAGTGCACTAATGCGACACAAGCCAGGATTCCATAAAACCTTTGCAAAAATAGGAAGAGTACGTTAATTAAGTCGAAAAAAGAAAAAAAAAATGCGACTCATGGGAGTCCAGGGGAAAATAAAATAGGTTCATGAAATAAGCAATAGGTGGCACAGTTTTGCCATTAACGTGATAAGTATGGTTTTTGAAGTCATTTTAGGCTTTACAGAACATTTTACAAAGACTGCCTGCTTTATTCCTATTAAACTATAGGTTAGAACTCTGTTCTGTTGTGCAGAGGCGGTTCTGGCTCTGCTGTAGCAAAAACAATAATTAATATAGCATACAATCAATACGTAATCTACACAACTCACTGTTTTCCTGAACCGAATGCTTGTGAGACTCGGTAGCTACTGATTTGGTGTAGGTCTTGAGTTTTTAAAAATTAAACCAAATGGACCCTTGCTGGTCCATTTGACCATTAATGACCATTAATTAATCATCAAAATGACCATTAATTTCTTCATTAAGTGGTGCTAACTTAGACGATGAATATTATAACCCTTGAGAGTGTGAACATGAAACCAAATGAACCCGCAAGGGTCCATTTGGTTCCATTTTTATTACACTCTCAAGAAGAAGAGTTACATGATACATCTGACTAAACCAACTTCTCATCTGGTTAACAAACTTAGCTGGGGGACCACTTGGCAGCCTCTCAAGGATCACTGGTGGTCCCCGGACCACTGGTTGAAAACCACTGATCTACAGAGGGTTAGAGAAATATAGTATAGACAGAGTTACGTCAACTCCTTTCACTTCATGGGGCCAGTCCAATGGCGGCTCTTGTACATAGACTTCTATGGAGAATGGGACAACAAAGAGGGACAAGTCCTGGACCCTAACCCTTTTATTACGTACTATAGATACACAACATAAACACTAGGCTACAGACTATAATTAGTCATTAATCTATAATAGGCTACTTTAAAACAGTTGCCCTCCACCCTCATTGAAAACAATGCATTTTCAACTTCATTTTGTCCCTATATTGGCTGCATGAATAGCTAACGCTCGAGCGCTCAGTTTCTGAGCCCTCAATGTCGCAACTCTTCTACTAGATGGCTCTGTGGTAGCAGTAGTCAATAAAAGAGTGGTAAAAATGCCTGATCGTTAGAAAATGGACTTGCTAATTAGCCGGGCTGAGTCGGGCTTCGGGCTTACTTGTTTAGGGCCCACTTAGGGCCGGGCCAACTTTTCCAGGCCTGTTGATATCATTATGAACACCATTCATAATCTATATATCTTGTAACACAAGCACAATTGCGGCATTAAACTCTTTCAACTTGATTGTCAGGACACAGATAATGCCCATCCCAGTTACTCACCTTAAGCATCAGAGCCATTAGCAAAGCTGCAGTCTAGCCGTTTGTCATGCACACAGTTTCACACAGTTTCTGGTGACCACCGGAGAGACGGGCGACAGCCGGAATGTAGACGGCACTCGGGTGAGCAGTATGGGTTAGCGCCCCAGCCTGTGCCCTCCGTGAGGAGGAAGCCCAACAACCCTTGGTGAGGCTGTTAGGAGGGCCATTGTGATTCACTGCTCCTGAATGAAATGCCGGTGCTGGGAGTCTGGTGCAACGCACAGGTCCTGTGCCTGGTGAGAGCAGGAGCAGACCTGGTGAGACGTAGGAGGGGTCTGGACAGGAGTCAACCCACAGAGCCTAGTCCCTCCATGTGCCAGAGTATAGTGCCTCTCAGTACCGGCAGAATAGTTCTGGAGCAGTGGATTGTGTGGCCTTGGGTCTTTCCCTGGTGGACTGACCGAGAGTGGCTACTGGGACGTAGGTCGGGACTTGATCAACCCCGGCTGGGTCGCCTGAGTGAGGGGTATGATGTTGCGAGACCCGAAACCCCGATGACCTTGGGATACATCACTGAGGATACGTCCCAGTTGCATCCATGTGATGTATCTTTAAGCCAGGAATGCATTTTCCACAGGAACTCTTCCGGCAGACATCATGGTGGCAGGTTAGGGTTAGGGCAGGCCCACAGAACTCCTCATCTGACTGTTTGGCACAGTCTGGGTGTCTGTCAGAGCACAGAGGCCGCTCCAAACACAGACCACTGCAGGTTTAAAGAAACATGTTGAAAATAAGTTCAACATTTTCAAATAATAATATGCATATACATTTTCCTGAAATTGTAAACTGTCCATTTTCACATTAAGGACATCCAAATTCATGTATTGGCCATGGGCTTCTATTTGAAAAGTGTTTTGTGACAGGGAGAGGCACATAAAGGGTCTTAAATGACTGTTAGTTACTATGTCTTTGAAATACTAACAAATGTGTAGTTGATACTGTACATACTGTACAGAATATTCAACTCACAGTCTACAATCAAATCATTAATTGAATTAATTGATTAATCTCCATTCGAAATGTGTCCACAATATGCCATGTATTCCTGAACAGTACATTTAAAAAAAGAATAATAACCTGGAGGAGGTGGGGCTGTTTATTTATTTATTAATATTTATCAAGTCCCCAATGCTTGTAGGTCCTCCAGCTCTACTCTATGGCTTTGGATACAGGGAGACACAGCTAGGCTATATGTCTCTCCATAAAACTGCTCTACCCATTTTATTCAATGAGAGAATGCTCAGTGGATTGGGTTAGTATGCACATGAGTTAATTGCAATTAAAAATCAGTAATCAACAAAATGAATTACTACCATTAACCTGTTATTTCAAACTGGCCTTAGTATAAACAATAAAAAGGCAAAAGAGCAAAGCCTACCACTGGATATGTATTATTGATAAGCACATGGCACTACTACTAATCTACATTATGGACACCAAGTATTAGTATAAACTCTTCAAAAACCCTAACCCACTACACTAGTTCTGAGAGATGCTGGTCCAAGGTGAAAACATGGAACCCTCCCAATCACCTGTAGTACATGGGCCAAGGCCCCAGATAGGACATATCGGTATCACCTGAGGGGGCAAATTCTAGTCATGATTTTTTGTTCCTATACATCCCTAGATTAGGTTTTGATATGATAGACATTTCTGACTGGTAGCTTTATAGTGGTTATCACCTCAAACCCCCCCTTGGTGTGTATGGCTTTGGTGAAATTGTATAAAGGCATATATTAATTCGCTAAAATTACATAAATCAACTTGGTAGTCTAAATTTTTTCATGGAGTATCCTGACACATAGGGGTAACTGGTAGAATAGGATTTGGGGGATTACTACCACTGTATTGTTAAATATGACCTGGATCATTCCAGGAAACACAAGAAAATATACTGTCCGCCTAAAAAATAACAACAAAGATGGTTATTTACCAGCACATTATGGTGACTATCACAGCCTCACTTGTAATATAAAAAACATCCCCTGCCTCTAAGCTTCAATTTGACTCCAAGATGACTTTTCTATCTTGAAAATTATGCTTTCTGTAGCCAGAATTCTGCTCTATACCTCAAATCTGTGAAATTGTATATTCAGTCAATATCAGCTATACATATGGAATAAACAAATCAATGACACGGTATGAACTCCACATTGTGGAATATATCTTAATTAAATGAGCCATGATAAAAAGTCAAAAAGTTCCACCTATCATTTTTTATGAAAATGAGTGTTGCAATTCTATAATTAAATGAAATAAATAGGTTGTCTGTGTATGTTTTAAGGTTCAAAGATCTCAGTGCAACTATTCCAAAAATGATGACATGTGTCTGTGGCATGCTTGTATTCTACCAAGTGCCAATAACAATATTGCATATACTATACAGTAACTTTACAAACACTAGACATTATGCTGCATTTTAAGCAAGCTGTATAGCAGTTTTCCCTAGTTTTGTCCATGGAAATCTTATTCCTGGCAATGCCGTAAGCACAACTGTCTGGTTGCTTAGACTGCTGATTGTATGCCATGGGTTCAACTCCTGAGCCCATTGTTGCATGCCCTCCTATCAATCAAGACAAAAAGACCCCCAAAAACACCTTTAAAAAGTTACTCTCCACTTTTGAAACCCATATTTTATAACCTAGTCATAGTTCTAATGCATTAACCTAGTCATAGTTCTAATGCAGGGATATCAAACTCAAATACACAGTGGGGTAGAATAGAAGAATTGGAACAAGTGGAGGGATGGAGTTTCAACACAGGGGCACAAGGTTACACTTACCATGTCCCGTTTCCTGTTCCATAATCCTCACCAAGCACTGCTTTCATAGTAAAATGAGAAAGTAAGTCAATCTTTAAGTAAAAAAGTAATTTAGGTGCATTCATTTTTTTTTATCATGATGTGTGCAATATGACCAGTTATAATATTGAATGAAATATCCCACGGGCTGAAGATAATTCTTTCAGGGGCCAGAGTTGGCCCCCGGGCCTTGAGTTTGACCATTATTTTTTTGGCATTTGAGCCATTACCACCTTTGCCTAGAATTATCCGCTCTGACCAAAAAAGCCTCTTTTTCGCTTGGGAGACCAACTGGAACGCACTCAAGGACCACTGAAGATCTCCAGTCCACTGTTTGAAAACCACTGCTTTATAGCATACACACACGCAACAAAAATATAAACGCAACACTTTTGTTTTTGCCATTTCTCTCAAACACTGTTCACAAATCTGCCTAAATGTGTGATATTGAGCACTTCTGCTTTGTTAAGATAATCCATCCCACCTCACAGGTGTGCCACATTAAGATGCAGATGTGACATCATGGTTAGTGCACATGTGTACCTTAGGGTTAGGGTTAGGGTTAGACTGTCCACAATAAAAGGCCACCCTGGAATGTGCAATTTTGTTTTGCCTTATTTGGTGTATGGGCCTCCGAACCAGTCAGTATCTGGTGTGACCAGTATCCGGTGTGTGAAGTTGCTGGATATTAGTGGGAACTGGTACTCGCTGTCAAAATGGCAATAATGTGGTAATAATGTGTTATTACCATTTTGACAGTGTGTACCAGTTCTTCCCACTAATATTCAGCAACTTGACACAGCCATTGAAGAGGAGTGGACCAACATTCCACAGGCCACAATATTGACAATCTGATAAACTCTATGCGAAGAAGATGTGTTGCACTGCATGAGGCAAATAGTGGTCACACCAGATACTGACTGGTTCTGAGTCCCATACGCCCAACACGGCACAAAAAATTGCACATTTCAGGGTGGCCTTTTATTGTGGACATTCTAAGGTACACATGTGCACTAACCATGATGTGACATCTGCATCTTGATGTGGCACACCTGTGAGGTGGGATGGATTATCTAAAGCAGAAGTGCTCAATATCCCACATTTAGGTAGATTTGTGAACAGTGTTTGAGAGAAATGGTAATATTTTATATCTGGAATGAACTGTAGGTCTTTAAGTCCATCCCCTGAAAAATGGGAGCAAAAACAAAAGTGTTGTGTTTATATTTTTGTTGAGTGTATAATAAAATTGCAAACAACAAAAAACATCCTAACCACAAAGAATTGTATAGGCCAGTACAAAACACTGCACATTCCCTTACAGTATTCTGCCATATACACGTGACAGATCAAACAGTGAGGTTGGTAGAACTGTACTGCAGGACCACCTTGTATTCATATCCCTAATGGTTTTCACTCATCCCTGTCCTTCATCACAGTTTTTCCCCCACAATAGCTTCATCAGCTTGTTTGCAAAAGCTGGTTTGCAACAAGCTGATGCTGTGACCCAAACGGCAGGAGCTATATCTCCTGTTGCCGTGTGAGGCAACTTGATATACCAGTACACTACCTGGACATGACTAGTATGTCACAGGGGCCCTAATATATATCTCCTGTTGCCGTGTGAGGCAACTTGATATACCAGTACACTACCTGGACATGACTAGTATGTCACAGGGGCCCTAATCGAACCTTTCAGAGATCAAACCCCCAACCTTCCAGTCTCAGAACAGACACCAACTGAGCGGTTGAGGATGCAGTGCCCCTTACGGGTATGCAATTCTGAGAGTGTATACAAAATGGAACTAAATGAAAGCATTGTTCCTTGAAATTAAAACATTTTAGAACCTCTGTGCTACACTATATGAAGCAGCTACTTAGTTAGTAGGCTATAAGTAGCGATAAGTCTCAGGTAGCTCATCTAATCTCTCTATCTGAGACATATAGGGTGAACTGTCCTGGAGCAAGACACTGACTGAACCCCCGATGTGTGGGTTGGTGCCTTGCATTTTTTTCATCTCTGATCAGTGTATGAATGTGTGAGTGGGTGAATGTATTGTACAAGCTATGTAAAGGTGTGTGTGAATGTTATGCACAATCTACAGCATGTGAAGTGTCTCGGATACTAAATGCACCATCTGTATCTTCTGTACGAGCCACAATTAAGTTTACAGTAGACTTCACGCATGCCAAATTGCTGTGGAAAAGGGTGGAGGCAAGTCACTGACATATAAAAGAACAGACTACCATTGTACAGAAGAAGCTGAGTTTGATCTGACGGGGAGGTTGGAGTTCCATACACTGGCCATGCCGTTTAGGGCCCTCCATGCAAGTGTCTTCCTCACTTTCTTATCCTTCCTTCCTTCCTTCCTTCCTTCCTTCCTTCCTTCCTTCCTTCCTTCCTTCCTTAAGCACACTGCACAGTGCACTTTTAAATCTAAAGTTAACTTGGCTTGCTTGTATGATATCACATGATAGCAGTGTCTCATTCAGTTTAAATTCCTGAGATAACTGCTCCAGCACCAAATAATAGCAGTTATTTCAGGAATTATAGGCCACACCCACTTAATCAACCAATTTAATTGGACACAGGTTTGTTTAATCTATAATAAGGAATGTCCAAAAATGTGTTATGACATTTGATTGTGCTATTGAGTGACAGAGTTCTTTTTGGAATTAATGAAAATCCGCCTATAGAGAAAAATAAAATGCCAAAAAATATAAAAAGCTACTCCTCTGGAAGGTCTATCATATTTTAATTTACTTATATTGACCCTATGAACATTTTAGTGTAGGTAAGGTTTTGCCCCATCAAGTGGTACCGAGATCCTGTCTAGCCTATGGACTACTGGACACTCAGAGGGCACAGCCATCACCTCAGTGGAGGCTGTTGAAACACACATTTGGTGGAGTAATAAACCAGTATTTCATAATTCACTTAATCCCTTAAATAAACTCTGAGACACTGCTTTAAGAAGCTTTGTGGTCTGCACTCATCACATCACTTTACTATAGTATAGTCGGTGAGTAGCAAGAGTTATGTTGTTACAGTACAGTGCCAGCTGGGCAGACACAGTAGAATAGGAGTATAGTCAGTGTGTGTGTGTGTGTGTGTGTGTGTGTGTGTGTGTGTGTGTGTGTGTGTGTGTGTGTGTGTGTGTGTTCCACTCACAGTGCACAGGTCCTGGTTTGCCACATCAGGGCCGGAGGGCTTTATCTTCCAGGAGTTTCCAAACAGCTCTGGCGTCAACTCCATGTTGCCCTGCAGCATGGTGAAGTCACTGTCTGCGTCTGTTACTGCACAAACTCCCCACAGACCTTTTAGGCACATGTACACAGACACCACTGGCATGTATTAGTACAGACATGTAGCATATAAATGTTGCCCCCCCCCATCGTTCCTGATGCATCTTAAAGTAAAATTGGAAAATCCTGCAGAATTGTGATTGCCTCAGGCTAAATGTAATCAAGGCCGAGGTCATGACACAACATCCCCAAGAACAACTGCACCTAACAATAGGAGTTACTGTGCTAAAGAAAGTCAATGACTTTACATACCAGGGCACAGGGGGCAGCTCTGCAGAGAGCTTCTTCAAGAGGAAATCACTTGCCCAGAGAACCATTAATGGTATATGCATTGTGTAGTATTACTAACTTTTTATTGCATATGAACAGAGTAAGGCAGACATTACTGTAAGTAACCACTAGAGGGAGGTGTTGGCCTAAAAGTGACAATGTCATTAAGAGTTTGCAGAAAGAGACAATGTAACATTGCAGGCATTAAGCAGATGCTCTTAATCCAGAGCGAATTACAATTAGGAATTATTTCATCCAGAAGGATGGTTGTTGTCACACCTCCAACTGTGCCATGGTGGACTGTGCATGGCAGGGGCGTCCTCTTCCCTGAGCCAAGTCTAAACCTGACCGCATACCAAAAGAGTGCAGTTCAATACAAGCTCTATAACCAAAAGGATTCTTAGAATTCAGCTAAGAGGATGAACCCCAGAAAAGCCTTTAAACACTTGGCGTTTGATGGTCCTTTTGCAGAACATCAATACAAATGGAAAACTGACTTAAAGTTTTCAAGGAAACTAAGTAAAGTCATTCTCTGGAGAAAAGTACAGTACTATAAAACAAGGGAATTTCAAACTTAAAATTCAGTCCAGTATTCAGACTGGCCTTTGAGCCAAAAATGTAGTCAGAATTAATAACCAAGGTGAAAATCTCCATTTTTCCACACATTGCATTTTGCAGACCTTGGGCCTCCTTTGAACCCAAATGTACCTGGTGAAACCAATACATTCATGCTGGGAGCTACTTCTGTCTACATCATTCATTGTTTTAAGAATTTGAAGGTTTTCAGAAAACCATAGGCTAGGTTTTCAAAGTTCTAAATCTGCTATAATGTATTAAAATACGGTAAAAATGTTGCAAGTAGCACTGTATTCCTCAACCTTGTAATGAACCCATAAAATATTGCGAAGGACACCCAGGTATAGATGCAATAATTTATTCACAAAATTGAGGAAAATATTTACAGATATGGCATAATAATAATAAAAAAATAAAATAAACTGAAATACATGAATAATCACTGTGAAATCTGAACAGGATAAGATATTACAGACAAACAGATATTACAGATTTTGGTGTCTTCCATCATGTATCATGGGATGTCCAGCTCACCATGCCCTCATTCCAGGCAGCCAATCGTCTGTACACATAGTCTTGTTGCAATATGTAGATGTTATTATTACCCTTATTATACAATAGTATATATCATCCTTATATATTAGTATATTATTGACATCAATATCATCATTATTATTACCCTTAGTGAATTACTAACATCTATAGTATTACCCATGTATTACTATTATTATATTATATTACAATATATTACATTACATTACATTACATTACATTACATTATATTATATTATATTATATTATATTATATTATATTATATTATTATTACCCTCATCATTATTCACAACCTTATTATTTATCTATTTTTTGTATTACCGGTAATACATTTCTAATTAGGTTATTTTTTATTTCATTATTTTATTGACTTTATTTATTTTACTGTAATATGTTTATTGATATTGTTAAGTAATTTGTTTATTGATATTGTTAATATTGTTGATATTTGTTCATGTTATTTTCCTACATTTGTTTATTTTTTTGTTGTTTCCTACATTTTTTATTTAAGTGAAACAACCAAGTTTTGATTGATCACATCTACATATCACCACTACCAGTCTGGAGCCAGACAGGAGACCAGCAATGTCCTAAAGAAAAGAAAAGAAAAGAAATGATTAATACATTTTATGAACAATGATAATAAAACAAGATTGTTTCTAAAAGAAAATATATTCTATAGTCAACCATAACTGATTACGCAGCATGATAAAAAAAAGCACACGCAGAAAGATTGATTGAGGCCTGTCACAATTATTGCATGATGGCATGTTGAAAATGTTCATAATTTTAAAGAAAAGTAGAAGCAGCCCATCTCAATCTCAAAACTACAGTTCTGACAGTATATAGGTGTCTACCGAGCAGTCCACGTTGTCCGCTGCCCATCACCGCCCACGGAGGTCGTCATCCTCGCCGGCCACCAGTCAGTCGTCATCAGCCACCCTAGTTGACGCCGGCCCTCTGTAGTCGATCGCAGTCGTCAGGAAACACCCAGGGCAAAGCTTCCATGGCTGCCTCAATCTCCCTCTTAACATGGACAATACAGACAATAAATTATCTTGGGTGTGGCCTGTGTGCGTGCCCTGCCACAACATACAGTACACATGCACTTACAGTAATGTTTAATTATAGAGAGCGCCTGATTGTTGGCAACAGTCGGATAATTGGCTTTTTAGTAAAAAATGCCTGTTTAAATCCATTTTTGAGTGACAATAACTGTCCTATTAGAAAAAGAAATCTATCAAGGACAAGCTAAGCAGTACCTAGTAGTGTGTGGTTTCTAACCGGGCTGGCCCAGGTCCTTCGACATGTACGGACCTCCATCCTAAAAACAAAGACAGAAGACAAAAAAAAGACCCTAAAAATATCTATAGTCAAATGTAACTGATGACATGGCATGATATATATATATAAAAAAAACATCCAAAACATTTAGGCCTGTCACAATTACTACATATTAGACAAGTATTTGAGAGAATACTTTTTTTTGGGGGGGGGTAATGTAATAATAGTCTCCATGAATACATTTAGTGATTATTGAATCATGCCATAGCTTACAAAGCCTAAAAAAGACAAAATTGTCTTCATAATATCAGTACGAAATAATATTTCCAATATAAAAATGAATCGGCGAGCAACAAAATGCAATTCTGACAGGCCTAAACCGGTTCCAGATGCGTCTACCGAGCCTTTAGCGCCGTCCGGCCTTCCATCGACCCAGAAGTCCTCAGAAGAAACCCCCGGGCGAAGCTGGCGTCTGCTTCAATGGTCATCCTAACAAAGACACTAAATTAGCGTTTCTGTTTATCAATATGTGCGCCGTGTAACACCATACATATGCACAGTAATGATAAATAGGAAGCAATTGGTTATTGGTAACAGATGGATAATTGGCTTTGTGTTTATACTACAACGTTCATAAAATATTATGAGCATTGTGTGTGGTATTACCTTGCCAGTTTCTCCATCGTCTTGAAAAGGAGCTCTTCACTATCAAGATGATGTTGTTCCTAAAAGATAGATATACAGCATGATATATATTAAAATAATAATAATAATAATAATAATAATAAAAAAAAACAGAAAGATTTATTTAGGCCCGTCACAATTATTGCATGATTGCCAAGTATCATCTGGCAATGTTGAAAATGTTCATAATTTTAAAGAAAAGTAGAAGCAGCCTATCTCAATCTCAAAACTACAGTTCTGACAGTATATAGGTGTCTACCGAGCAGTCCACGTTGTCCGCTGCCCATCACCGCCCACGGAGGTCGTCATCCTCGCCGGCCACCAGTCAGTCGTCATCAGCCACCCTAGTCGACGCCGGCCCTCTGTAGTCGATCGCAGTCGTCAGGAAACACCCGGGGCAAAGCTTCCATGGCTGCCTCAATCTCCCTCTTAACATGGACAATACAGACAATAAATTAGCTTGGGTGTGGCCTGTGTGCGTGCCCTGCCACAACATACAGTACACATGCACTTACAGTAATGTTTAATTATAGAGAGCGCCTGATTGTTGGCAACAGTCGGATAATTGGCTTTTTAACAAAAAGTGCCTGTTTAAATCCATTTGAGTGACAATAACTGTCCTATTAGGAAAATAAATCTATCGAGGACAAGCTAAGCAGTACCTAGTAGTGTGTGGTTTCTAACCGGGCTGGCCCAGGTCCTTCGACATGTACGGACCTCCATCCTAAAAACAAAGACAGAAGACAAAAAAAAGACCCTAAAAAAATATATAGTCAAATGTAATTGATGACATGATATATATTATATAATAAAAAACACATCCAGAAACATTTAGGCCTGTCACAATTACTACATATTAGACAAGTATCTGTGTTTTTTTTGGGGGGGGGGGGATAATAATTGTCTCCATGAATACATTTAGTGCTTATTGAATTATGCCATAGCTTACAAAGCCTAAAAAAGACCAAATTGTCTTCATAATATCAGTACGAAATAATATTTCCAATATAAAAATGAATCGGCGAGCAACAAAATGCAATTCTGACAGGCCTAAACCGGTTCCAGATGCGTCTACTGAGCCTTTAGCGCCGTCCGGCCTTCCATCGACCCAGAAGTCCTCAGAAGAAACCCCGGGGCGAAGCTGGCGTCTGCTTCAATGGTCGTCCTAACAAAGACACTAAATTAGCTTTTCTGTTTTCATCAATATGCGCGCCGTGTAACACCATACATATGCACAGTAATGATAAATAGGAAGCAATTGGTTATCAGTAACAGACGGATAATTGGCTTTTTCTTTATACTACAACGTTCATAAAATAATATGAGCATTGTGTGTGCGCGCGTGTGTGGTATTACCTTGCCAGTTTCTCCATTGTCTTGAAAAGGAGCTCTTCACCATCAAGATGATGTTCCTAAAAGGTAGAGATATACAGCATGATATATATATTAAAAAAATAAATAAAAAAACAGAAAGATGCATTTAGGCCCGTCACAATTATTGCATAATTGCCAAGTATCATATGGCATGTTGAAAATGTTGATATATTTTTAAATTCAAAACGTCACGAAAGTCCAATTCTGACAGGCCTAAACGGGTTTCAGGTGTCTACCGAGCTCTCCACGTCGTCCACAGTTGTCGGCCGAAGTGTCCACCGCCTGCGTCGCCCGTGCGTTGCCCGCCGCCACTCATCATCGTCCGCCGCCACTCGTCATCGTCCGCCGCCACTCGTCATCGTCCGTGGTTTCTCACCAGGTCGGCCCAGGTCCCAAGTCTCTCTTCCATCCTAAGACAGACAGAAGACAAAGAAAAGGTCACTCTCGTTGTCACCTGCCCTGCCACAACACACAGTACCTTGTCGCCCTCGTCGTTGTCTCGTCGCCGGCCGCCCTCGACGTTGGTGAAGGTTGACGTCTGCCTCAATCTTCATCCTTGAGTCATCTTGCATCCACGTGCACGCCCTGCAACACCATACATATGGAGTAATGATTAAGAATAGGGAGTGACCGATTATCAGCAAAAGGCTGATTTTTTTTTTTTAAACAAAGTGCCCATTTGATTTAAAATGACAATTCAATCATGAATTGCAGTCTATTTCAGTGACAACTGTTTTTTTAAAAAGAACTAAGCAGAACAAGTCTAAGTACCTGGTACTGTGAGGTTTCTTACCGGGCAGACCCAGGTCCCAGTCTACCGACATCATCCATCCTGAACAAAGATAGAAAGAAAAAGGCTGATTATTTATAGAGAACCTTGAAAATGGACACCAACTATAGCATACAGTAATAGAAATATTTATGCTTAAAAAAATGAATTGAAGTTTCTTACTTTGAGGCGTCTGTAGAGGAATCCCCATACAAGATTCATCCATGGACAGCCAGAGACGTGCAGATCTCATCGGTAGGGGCCCCAGCGTCTAGAAGGAATAGGATGGTGGTTATAGTCTATGAATGGCTGTAGAGATTTGCACATCACTCATTTGTTCCCTCTGCCAATAGGTATCTGTGATATCTGTGGTATTTCACTAATTCATTGGCCATTTGTTTTGCTTAGGGTTAGGGTTCAGCTCCACACCAGTAACGGCTAAAGTAGCAGGGTTAGAAAGCTCAAGAATGACGTCCCACAGGGGACAGTGCTGACACCAATAGCGTTCAACATCCTTGGTACATCCACAACCTCCACACGGCAACAACAAAGTATGGCTATGCAGACGACCCAAGTACTGCACTCCAGCACAGGTCAAACGAGAAGCAGCCACACTGGCCCTCACTTACAAGACATAGCTGAGTGAATCCATCAGAGACACCACAGCTCACAACCAACAACACAATCTGACACCTCAAGACATCCAGGTGAAGGCAAGACAGAGGGACCAGTGGAAGGCAGAAAAAACATCTAGCTTCAAAATACATTGAGGAATCCACAGATGTTCACACATCAAGGAGTGGAAAACTCTTAATACAGAAGTGGGACTGTGGAACACATGTTCATCCATCGCAGATACCAGCCACAAGAAGGTACGCCAAAAGCTTGGCGGCAAGAGTCTCCGACAACCGTGAGGCTTATATATCGACCACCGAATCATTCGCAGGTGGCATCATTTTTATTTTATTATTTTTGTTATCATTTCTATCATTTGTTGTTAGGGTTAGGGTTAGGGTCAGGGTTAGGGTCATTTTTATTGCTATAATTTATATTATATTATTTATTATTATTATAATTTATAACATCTTTATTTCTATTTTTTCTATTTGTATTATTTATATTATTATTGATTATTGATTTTATATTATTTATATTATGTCTACTATTATTTCTACTATTATTAAGGTTTACTAGTTTGTTGTTTATTTTGTGAATGACCAGAGACCAACCCCAGTATATATCAACATCTATTTCCACCAGTCAGGTGGAAATAACAGCTTGCTACGGATATCACACTGCAAGCATTTGGGCGGCTGTGCTTCAGGAGGTAGAGCAGGTCCTCCAATGATCCACGGGTCGGCGGTTCGAATCCCGGCCCCTCCTGTCGACACGTCGAAGTGTCCTTGGGCAAGACACTGAACCCCAAATTGCCTCCAATGAGTTGGTCGGTGTGAGCTTGTCACACTGGCATCAACTGCAATCCGATAAGAATGCAATCCGTTATTAAGCTAAACACCACAGATATCACAATTTGACTTTGGCAGCAACAAGAAATTAATGCCATGCTTCTCCCTATACAAACACTGTCCACATAGAGATCTTAGCAGGCAGGATGGGGTGGTGGGCCTGGAGGTCATTCAGAACCCTGGAGATCTTCACAAAGCCATCTTCAGGTTGAGTGTTCCAGCAGCATCCATTATCCACAGCTAGAAAGAAAAAAAAAAAAGAAAAGAAAGATGAGCCATCTGTGCTATGATTGGCAGCAGAGTTGTTGAACAGCAGCACTGTCGAAAGCGATAACAGAACTAACATTGGCTGCTGTAGTAGAACGGTTACCATCAAGATCATATTTCACACAAAGTAAAGAGCAGAGCAGCTTAAAGGGGTATTTCACTTTCAATAAAACTTCGTCATTTTATGGTCTACTTATTTTAAAAATAAATGAACAGTAAATAAAATACCATGGCCCTGTCACATATTAGAAGGACAATATCAGTCACCAGAAAAAAAGATGAGTTGTTTTCAAATGTCATGGTTAAGTGGAATATCCCTTTAAGAGGAGAGGTACCACAAGAATAAGTTGCAGTGGAGTTTACTCTTGGAGTTTAAACAGCTCTACCCAATGACATAAGCAAAGCTTGTGGTGTTTGTGTTAGCATGTGCTGCCTAAAAACAAGTTTGGCAATAAGCACCGTCTTAGCTCAAGCTAGAAACATAAAAGGTTTAGAAATGAATGATTATTAGCAGTAGCAAATTTGTGAAAAGCATTAGAATAAGGTTAGTGCTAGCATGTTTGCATGCAGCAGTGAGTGAAGAGTTAGCATCATGGTCATATTTCACACAAACCTTCATAGAGTAGTATCCTCTGTGAGTCGTCAAGTCTCTTTCTCCTTGATGGAGAACCGTGATCAACTACATACAATAACTGAGTGGGTCTGAGTTTGGTAGGGTCCCTGGGTCGGCTCGCCAGGTCTGGAACCAGCCGGTTCCAGAGCCAAGGTTCGGGTCCAAGGTTTTCTGGGGCACACAAAAAACAACTGGCCTGGAGGGCCAGGTGTCTACATCAGTCTACATCTATATTGTTGTACAACCAAAGGAATATGAATCATATCAATTAAATCCAACATAATCATGACGAAATTACTTGATGTGATCAAGATAAAGTCATTTCATTCATTTCAATTGTTTCAATTTTAGCATGCTTTTAATCTTTAGTAGTAGGCCTTCTTAATATTTTACTCATCCTAATGTTTCAAATCAGTCATTGATATGAATTAATATCTCTTAACTTAAACAAACTTTTAGCTTAACACATAAACAATGATTCAACTAAAAGTATCTTTCCAAACAAAAATGCCAATTCAAACCACATAATGAAATCAAACATAACTCAAAACAATTGTAAATAACACAAAATCAAATACATCAAATAAGTAAACCAATGACCAAACCAAATGTCACCAAGCCAACTAACTCACCGCTGAGTGGAGTAATGTTTAGTATAGGGTTGTTGTGGTGGAGAGGAGAAGAGCTGCTGCACATGGAACAAACATTTCGGCCATCTTGACACAGAGGGTGAAGATGGGAGTGGAGTGAGTGAGAACTGTCATATGTCTGACTGGGTTGCCAGGTTGGAGGAAGGTAAGCGGGTTGCCAGGTTGGTCAGAGGTAAGCGGTTGGCTGGGTTACAAGTGCATCTTCTCTGGACAAAAGCAGCAGGAGGCTGGTTCATGGACTGCAGTCCAGGTGGTTCAGAATGTACTGCATAAGGAGAACAGGTGAAGTTAGATTGTGCTACAAACCATGAAAGCTTGGTGTTGGTATGTTAGCATAAGCACTGTCTTAGCATATCCTAATCTAATACTATAACTAAGCACATGTCTGTCTGTCCGTCCGTCTGAATGAATGAATGAATGAATGAATGAATGAATGAATGTCTGAAACAGGCATAAGTCCGTCCTGGCTGCACCAATAGCTCTAATTTTTCACACGGTCATTGAGCATAATATTAGCAAGAGACTAACGAAGCCCTTTTTTCAAATTAACACATCGTTGATTTATAATGAATTTATTTGTGCACGACAATTTCCCCATTAGTTTATATGGGGAAAGTGCCCCCGCCCCTATCACACACGTCACAAGCGACCGAGGGGAACAACGCTGACAGACGATCCTCCATGCAGCCTCGCATTTCCTTAATCACTCAGTGGTTACTGCAGCGCACTGCCTCGCGGCGTAATTCGCCCGTTTTATCGACACAGAATATACTTCTGATACTCGCCGCGCTATTGGAGTAGCAGCCGACAATTCTACATTTATACTGCTATCGTGCAGCGCCGGTGTTCGCTAAAAACAAGCAGCTCTACGAGCTAACAACAGCCGGCTCTTGCATGGAAGCACTAGGACATTATGCATGGCGAAAACAGCACAACTTTTTCCCATTTCCCTCCTGGTGCTGAGCATTGTGTCTCAGTGCTGTGGTGTGTCCACTACAGCTTTATCTACACACTCACGCGACCGCTGTTTTCACATAATGTGATGTTGACTTCCATACGAGCGTGTGTGTGTGTGTGTGTGTGTGTGTGTGAGCTGCGACTCGGATCGCCACGCATGCTGCATTAGAGAGAATCCCCCCCCCACACACACACACATCCTTTGCCTGTGGCTTCATGATGACTGTGGTGTTGGAGGAGCAGCAGGAGGCGGCTATGGGATTTATGCTATACGTGAAGGGAGCGACAGACACCAACAGACAGAAAGACACACACTTTATGTAGGCCTACAGATCCAGGACCCCTTAGACACTGTTCCGTTTGGTGGTCCCTGGAAACACAAGCACACAGCGTGCGACACTGACAGTGTGTGTGTGTGTGTGTGTGCACGCGCGCTTACTAACACTCACCACCCTCCGAGGCTAAATGACGGACAGTTGCTTGAGAGGGTTCCAGGTGGTCCCCAGCTAAGTTGGTTAACCAGATGTAACTCTTGAGAATGTAGAAATGAAACCAAATGGACCCTTGCGGGTCCATTTGGTTTCATTTTTACACTGTCAAGAGTTAAAATATTCATCATCTGAATTAGCCCCAAGTCTACACAACTAGAAGATGGACAAAAGCAAAATAAATCTTTAGTTTTGGGGTCTGTGGGGCTAAAATGTTCTCAAATGGTGGTCCGTGGTTCAAATGCTGAATAAATGGTGGTCCCTGGAGTCAAAAAGGTTGAAAACCCCTGCCCTAAAGTATAGCCTACCCACAACTACACATTAAAGCAATTACATACTTACATGATAATCTATTAATTCACTTTAATTCACCTACACTGTTATGATCTGCTAATTCACTTTACAGTTTTACACTGTACATTATTTGTTGCTCATATATTTACACTGTACATTATTTGTTGTTTATATATTCACAACGGGTAAGGTCCTAGTCTAGTTAATAAATCGCCAGAGCCACATGTCCATGCTAACTACTAGCAGCACAAACACACACACTTTCAAAGAGCAGAGCAGCTTACCAGAGGACAGAGCCATCGAGTAGAAGAGTTGCAACATTGGTGTGTGTGTGTGTGTGTGTGTGTGTGTGTGTGTGTGTGTGTGTGTGTGTGTGTGTGTGTGTGTGTGTGTGTGTGTGTGTGTGTGTGTGTGTGTGTGTGTGTGTGTGTGTGTGTGTGTGTGTGTGTGTGTTGAGCAGCTAATCATCTGAGCCATTAACACAACTGTATAAACTCACCTGTTTGGTGTAGATGAATATAACTGTTGTTTTCAGCACCCTGTTAAACTCTGAGGGCATCCATGTCAACTAAGGTTACATTTTGATCATCTGATGCTTTTTACTTCCAAACTAAAGCAGAATTAGCCTAAACAAAGTGTGAGCTCCATGGTGGCTCAGATGAGAGGGGGCGGCCATGATGGATCAAACCATTATAAACCATAGGAAAACCACGCCCCTACTGCTCTGTAGACAGCTGATTGGTCCCAATGATGATGACACATTGAGCATGGAATCTGAGTCACGTGATCTGTTAGAGCAGGGGTTTTCAACCTTTTTGACTTCAGGGACCACCATTTATTCAGCATTTGAGCCACGGACCACCATTTGATTACATTTTCACACCAAAGACCTAAAATTAAAGAATTCTTTTGGTTTTGTCCACAATTTCAGGCTGTATTTTGCCAACAAAACAGTGTAACCTTCTTAATTAAGTGGTGCTAATTCCGATGATGAATATTTTAACTCTTGAGAGTGTAAAAATGAAACCAAATGGACCCGCAAGGGTCCATTTGGTTTCATATTTACATTCTCAAGAGTTACATCTGGTACCTTCTTGGAAGTCCCTGAAACTAAAATGTTGTCCTTACATTGGAAAAAAATTCCTTTGTCTCTGAAAGTACATTTTTTTCTGTGGAACTAAAATGTCCCTGGAACTAAAAATGTTGTCCCCAAAATTTAGGCCCTGTAAAATATTGTAACAAGCTTGTGTCACACCAGTCAGTGGCGTGAAACAAGCTTGTAGATCCCTGTTCTCAATGGGTTAAACAAGTGATTCTAACATTGTTTGTCCGTATTTCCGGACTATAAGGCGCAACTAAAAGGCTTTAATTTTCTCAAAAATCCACACTGCGCCTTATAACCCAGTGCGCCTTATATATGGATCGTTCGACTGCAGTAGCTTCTATTCTCTGTTAACTGTAGTAGCTTCTATTCTCTGTTAACTGTAGTAGCTTCTATTCTCTGTTAACTGTAGTAGCTTCTATTCTCTGCGCCTAAGAATCCGGTGCGCCTTATAGTGCAGAAAATATGTTATATTAATGGTAGGATGAACTGGAAACGCTGGGGTTTTTATTATGGATCCCACCTGATTCTCTGGCACAGAGGGTGTCTGAACCAATCAGAGCATGCATCTTTATAGATTTATAGATTATTATGGATCCCACCTGATTCTCTGGCACAGAGGGTGTCTGAACCAATCAGAGCATGCATCTTTATAGATTTATAGACTATTATGGATCCCACCCGATTCTCTGGCACAGAGGGTGTCTGAACCAATCAGAGCATGCATCTTTATAGATTTGCATTTGTTTATAATAGTTGTTCAGCTCTGCAATGTGTCTATGTCTTATTTTTAATTCCCACCACACACACGCTTACAGGCAGCATCAGCATGGTCCCTGGGGGTCCGGCATACCGTCAGCCTCGGGGAGACCTGCACGACCAGGGGGTCCCTGGAGAGAGAGAGAGAGAGAGAGAGAGAGAGAGAGAGAGAGAGAGAGAGAGAGAGAGAGAGAGAGAGAGAGAGAGAGAGAGATGAGATGAGATGAGATGAGATGAGATGAGATGAGATGAACAAAATAATATGTTGTTCCATGAACCTTCCAGAAGCAATGATATCACTTAAAAACAACAGTGAAAAAATACTATATAACTGTCAGTAACCCCTGGGTACATGATGATGATGTCACATGCACACCCTCTATTGACAATTTTATCCTTCACAACTATACAGGAATACTACAATTGTGATGGGAGATTAATCATTAAACACATTGTTATCAAAACATTCTGGTTGTCTTAGATTCATTGAATGAATGAAAGAATGAATACATTTTCATTCATGAGAAGGAATGAATGACTGACTGACTGACTGACTGACTGACTGACTGACTGACTGACTGACTGACTGACTGACTGACTGACTGACTGACTGCTTGAATGAATGAATATTTAATTTATGTGTGCGAACAATTTCTTGTCCCTTCCCACATGGGACTATCAGACACGGCAATTAATAATTGACAGAAATGGAGAGAAGAAAAACAAAAAATGAAAAAACAACCAAGTCATATATGCAGTACTAGTACTCTCTGTGTACTACTCACAAGTGTGATGTATTCCATGTCGTCACCCAGCAGACCTTCATCTTCCTGTCCTCTCCACCTGGTGCTACTGTGTCCTGCGCACACACACACACACACACACACACACACACACACACACACACACACACACCACACACACACACACACACACGCACACACACATGCATGCGCGCGCACACACAGACAGATTCATTGATGAATGAATCAAAGAATAGTTTTATTTCAGAAATGGAGAGTTACGGTACGATACGGTAAGTCAAGTATACACTGCAACAAAACAGCTTGGAGAATTTCAGTACAATTTAAGCACAACTACAACAAATCTGAATAGCTGTGATTGGACACTAGTTCAGAATACACTTGTTTAAAATAGGGTTTTTCATTTCATCAAGCTATATAGACATACAAAATAATTACTTCTGTAAATCCAGAAGCAGCAAATCATATTGAAGGTAAAATCAAAGTGGGGGTAAAAAGGGAAGAGAGAAATATACAAAGAGGGGAAAGAGGGTGGGTGGGGGGATTATATTTGCATTTTGTTTTACAGAGGCCAGTTAAGAATTGCAGCCGCCCGTATAGACTATGTACCTATTGAGAGTGTTTTTAGGAGTTAAGGGATTCACATGTCTTATTGACTGGTGGTAGGGTTACATTTTTGTGGCTAATGAGCGAAAGGAATGAAGTCCCTTGTTTGTGCCGAATCTGGGTTGCAACTCCCTCTGGTGTTGTGGGAGTGGACTTGGTTGACATAAAGGAAGTATTTGGAGTTTGGGCAGGTACCTGGTGGTATTTTGGTGGTGTCTTGTGGACCAGACCCACTGCAAGATGTTGTACTCTGTTATCAACCCTAAGCCAACCCAGACTGTCAAAGTGGGCAGGGGTGAGGTGATGCTGTGGAACGACTAGGTGGAGGAGGGATTTAGACATACAACATAATAACTGGGTTTGTTACCCTGGTAGAGACGCGCGCGCACACACAATTTTCATTAAGAGTAACTACAGGAAATCTGGCCCAAGTCAATACACCTAGAGCACATATGTCAAAGTCAAGGCCCGCGGGCCGGATCCGGCCCGCGAGATGATTTAATCCGGCCCCAGGCTTGTAGAGCAAAAATGTCTGAGTCTAACAAAAAAAAAAGTAAGTCTCTAGCACGTTCCTATCAAAAGTTATGGTCGTTTAAAGAAATGCTTTTGAGCTCTCTTCTGAACGGCATGTAATGCATGTTGTCCAGCAGGGGGAGTCGTTTTACCAGGCTAGGCTGCTGGCGCTGCAAAGTGAGAACTATACTTCAGCAGTACAAGGGTGTGTAACCGAGAACTATACTTCAGCAGTACTAGGGTGTGTAACCGAGAGAACTATACTTCAGCAGTACAAGGGTGTGTAACCGAGAACTATACTTCAGCAGTACTAGGGTGTGTAACCGAGAGAACTATACTTCAGCAGTACTAGGGTGTGTAACCGAGAGAACTATACTTCAGCAGTACTAGGGTGTGTAACCGAGAGAACTATACTTCAGCAGTACAAGGGTGTGTAACTGAGAACTATACTTAGTTAACTTTACATACTTACTTAAATTTAGTATTTGAAATTTAAATGCTATTTTTGTATGGTTTATTGACGCTCTGTAAATACAAATAGCATCTTTCATAGCAAATATATTATTGGCTACAAGTATGAAACCAATAATATATATTAATATCTATTCTTAATAATAAATATGACTTGTGTGATATACTGTATAGAAGTAACGGCTGTGTACATAAACATGCGTGTGCCGTGCATGCTTGCGGTCTGCGACTGGTTGCACCGCGACGCTCCGGCCCCCATGAAGTCACATTAAGTCCAATGCGGCCCCCACCCCAAATGACTTTGACACCACTGACCTAGAGAATGTAGAAGAGGAATGTTCATTTTGATCTGTATGTTGGACTGTTTGGTTTCCTAAATCCAGCCTGGAATTGTGTACAAAAGCAAAATAAATCTTTAGTTTTGGCGTCTGTGGGGCTAAAATGTCATCAAAGCGTGGTCTGTGGCTCAAATTCTGAATAAATACTGGGCCCTGGTATCAAAAAGGTTGGCTCTAGAAGATGTGGCAACAGCTGCTAAAAAGAAGACCATACAATAAGACAATACAATAAGAACACAAGACAAAAACAGTTTGCTTACAACGCAGCTGTCTGATCTGCAGGCTCCCCTGCATTCTGCCTTCTCCCCTGCATCCTCGCCCGTCCACCCTCTCCGTCATTGCAGCCATTTAGTGATGTATTTTTCGATCTCTTGGTCTGTATAACGAGGCGATGGCGGATTACGCCGCACAGCCGCTAAAACACACAGACACAAAAAACTACTTTTCACGAAATACAAGAGTAACCTGTGGTACAATGTAGAGCTTTAATTGGGCCCAAAATGTTGAGGCTGGCCCTACAATAAGTTCAGCCAGGCCGACTCGAAGCCGATACATAGTTGACAACCTGAGAATGACACTTTTTCTAAACAAACCAATATTGCTGCTAGCAGATTATATTTTGGTAATTTGTTAACAAAGTATCCTATATATTAAATAAACTTTTAGATAGAGAATTCAGGCAGGCAGGCATAGGCTAAGCAAGACATTGTGAACTTGTGAGAAGGGGGGTTAATATGTTTGGTGTGCAACACCTTTGGACATCAAGGACCACTTCAACTCTTTTTATATTGTCGTATGGTGGGATAATTACCACCATAATGACGCTATGGGGACCGACTTTTTAAAATTAACATTGTTAAGGGAGCAAAATAAGGAAATACAAGGTTTCAGCATGAAGGAAACAATACATATCTTTATCTATAAAACGGACCAATACCTTAATCAATACATATATATTTTAATGGGGGTGGCAGTGGCTCAGAGGTAGAGTTACCGGATGGTAACCACAAGGTTGCCGGTTCGATCCCGGGCTCCTGCAGAGTTAGTGTCGATGTGTCCCTGGGCAAGACACTTAACCCCAAATTGCTCCTGATGTGCTAGTAGGTACCTTGCATGGTTTCCACTGCCATCAGTGCATGAATGTGTGTGTGAATGTGGTGAATGTGATGCACAATCTGTGTAAAGCGCCTTGGATAAAGGCACTATATAAATGCACCATTTACCATTTTAATAATCTACCTTTCACATACACAGCCATTGCAGGTTTCTATGAGTAGCTGTAGTGAACAAAGTTATTGAGCACAATACAAATGGAAGTGAGTCCAAGGGGGAGATGATGAATCTCAATATAAACTTACCAACCACAACACTCTTGACTCGTAGTTCTCTGAATCCAATCTTGCCATTGATGCCCCTCATGTTTGTTTGTTTGGCCAGGGTGTTTGCTAGCGTTGCAGCCATGACTCTCCAAACAGTCTCCTTTCAGCGCCAATACAGCACTCTGTGAATTGACATTTGTTAGTTGATCAGTCCAAGACGATACATGGAAAATCTAGCGATACAATCCGATGATTTGAAATCGATATAGTTAACTATTTAAAATGCATTGGCATTAAACCAAGTAATTAAACCACTCCTTTTGTTTTTTCCCCCTTTAAAAAAATGAAAATTTGATTTAGTATTAATGCAATCGATTATCTGCTGGGGGAGATTAGAGCCACTGTAAGATAAGGGTTAGTAGGGCTGCAAATATTGCCCAAAAATGATAATTGAACATTCCTTTTGATAGCCCTCATGGACCTAAATGGATATCAAACAGTTCAAATTACAAATCTATATTTTTATTAAGGCTGTTGAAAATAAAAGTTAATTAGTTAAATTAATTTTGTTGATTAATCTGATTTTAAAAAATTAACGCAATTAACTCGTGTGCACACTGACTCAAACCACTGAGCATTTTCTCATTGGTAAAAAAAATCTACAAGCATTGGGGACTTTAAAAAGTATTTAAGTATTTAAGAAATACCTTTCCCAGATTCTGTTTCTTTTTCAAATGTTCAAATCCTGTACAGGAAAACATGGCATATTTTGGACATAGTTCAAATGGTGATTAAATTAATTTAGAGCTGTAATTAATTTGATTAAAAAAAACATTTAATCATTCAACAGCCCTATTTTTATATAGAATACATATTGCATATTGGGCTGCTGCTAGACACGTAATAATGTCCAGTAAAACTTTCCCTTTATTGCACTGGTCCTGTAGCCTACTTGCTGTGGTGGATGTCAGCTGTCCTCTCTTGCAAGATCAAATGAATGATTCATAATTATCTTAGCACACACACCTGCACAACCATGATCACTGTAGGACCATCTGTCATACAGTGTGCAGTTATAGACACAAAACGGGAAATCAAAGCAATGCATTTTGATGTTTTTGATGTTTTTGGTTTAAATCAAATTAAGCTGAGATTAAAGTTAGTCAACAGTCACGTGACCTGTCAATGCAGGTCTGTGTGGACAGTGTGTTAAGAAAGGAGCAGGGGCAACCTCCCGTAAGAGGGCACTTCTGTGTTTTAGACATGTTACAGGGCAGGGGCTGCAGCCCCCTTTTGCGTCCGTGTGTGCACGTCGCTGTGGACTGTATATTCTGAGAGGCAGTGCGAACGAGGCAATAGTATGACAGTAGTGCATGGTAAATACAACTGATCTACAAGCTCACCACACGTTGCATGAATGACACATTTTAACTTTTAATTCTTCTCTCATTTCCGCACGGCACCGTTGTGTGGTAAAGCTAGACTCCTCTCATGCAGCCATCAAAAAGGGTCTGTCTGTGTTTCCAGACATAAAAAAGGTGGAATTGCCCTTTAATAGCAGCATGCTAAGCATGGACTGTATCAAGATGCTTTTAGGATTTGCATTGGTTTTCTTTGCTGAGGACAATGCTTTGAACTCAGGCACAGCCCAGCTTTAATGATGTTAAATCCCTTTATTTTAGATCGTTTTGTAGCTATAGTACAACATATTTAGTTACTGTACAGTACTTTAAAACAGTTGACATGTTGTACACATGCCTAAAATAACTCTTATTTGCGTCGCCCTCGTTGAAAACAATGTATTTCCAACTCCAGTTTGTCCCTATTCAGACTGCATAATGAACAGCAGCTTGTGCACTTAGTTTCTGACCCCTCAATGTCGCCACTCTTCTATTAGATGGCTGTGGACGCACGTAGAGGAGCTGCTTGCTCCCAGAGCCTTGGAAATACAGAGTTACGCCAACTCCGTTCACTCCATGGCGCCAGTCCAATGGCGGCTGCTCTACATAGACTATTAGATAGTGACAACAAATAGTGACAGCCGGAAGTTACTGAATGCATTGGAGCCTATGGGCTCGCGCGAGTACTAGAACCACGTGACCAGACTATTTTCTGTCCCCTCAATGTCGCAACTCTGTCTATTTCTAAGGCTCTGCTGCTTGCTTTGTCTGCTTACTAAAGCCCAGAGCCCTGATTAGCATGATTAACATTTGATCATTTGAACATCTAATTGATAAGCTATAGTTACAGCCGCTGCCACTACCACAGATCTACGGCAATCTTTGATTAGCTCCTTATTGTTTGATACGAACCTGCAGCTCGAACCTCTGGGAGACGGAGTTACACTCAAACATGTCCGACCGGAAACATGAACCCAAAGAAGAAATATGACGTTCCTGTTTGAATTAATTTGAAACACGTTAAAGGGGAGCTGAATGAATGAATGAATGAATGAATGAATGAATGAATGAATGAATGAATGAATGAATGAATGAATGAATGAATGAATGAATGAATGAATGAATGAAATTTTTATTAACAGAGATGAGTTACAGTACAAGTCCAGTCCACACTGCTACAAAACTGATTACAGCTTGGAGAATTACAGTACAATTCAAGTACAACTGCATCAAATCTGAAAAAGCTGATTGGACACACTAGTTAAGCATACACTTGTTTACAATAGTGTCCAACTTGTTCATTTCATTGAGGCATTCAAATACCGTACAAACAAAACAACTACTTCAGTAAAAACAGAAGCAGCAAATCATGGAGGCAAAATCATAGTGGAGGTAAAAAAGGGAAAAGAGAAATGTACAAAGAGGAGAGGCAGGGTGGGTGGGGGGATTTTATATACATTTTTGTTTTACAGAGGCCAGTTTAGAATTGCAGCCATCTGTAGGTGCCCTTTGAGAGCGGTCTTGAAGGAGTCAAGGGATTTACATGCCTTTATGACTGTTGGTAGGGCATTCCACATTTTGGTGGCATATGAGCTGAAGGAATTGAGACCCTTGTTTGTGCCAAATCTGGGTTGGACTTGGTTAGTAGCACTCCCTCTGGTGTTGTGGGAGTGTACCTCATTGACATTAAGGAAGTATTTGGATAGGTATAAGGGTATTTTGGTAGAGTATCGTATCTTGTGGACCAAACCCATTGCGAGATGTTGTACTCTGTCGTCAACCCTAAGCCAACCCAAACTGTCGAAGTGGGCAGGGGTGAGGTGGGTTCGAGGTGTGAGGCCAAGTAACAGTCTGACAAGTTTGTTTTGGGAGGTCTGTAGCCTTGTTTTTAAGGTTTTTGAGGTGCTGTGGTACCAAGAGGTGCAGGCATAGTCAAAGTAACCTTGTACCAGGGCTCCAGTTATGGTCTTCAGAGTGTCTTTGTTGACCAGTGAGGAGATCCTGTATAGGAATCTAGTTCTTTGGTTGACCTTTTTGATTACGTTGGTTCCAACCATTTTCAGTTTTAATATGTCATTAATATACCTTAGATATGTTGTGTGGACATGATAAAAAAAAGTTCCCCCAATTCTGTATTAACTAAAAATGGAGGTCTGAAAAAACATTAACATGTTGAAATACATCTGATGACATCATCAAGATGTATTTCCACCATGTTAATGATTTTTCTTTCAGACCCCTTTTTCCTGAGAGGGTACAAATGGAACCAAATGGACCCGCTAAGGTCAATTTGGTTCACATTTGTATCCTTTTGAAAATGGGTGCAATTCCCCTTTAAAATTGCCATTATGTATAGGCTATGAGTTTTAGAATTGATTTGAAACACATTAAACATGAGGCCGTTACTATTACTGTTATAACGCCATATAAAATACATTAATCTTTTACAAGGTATATGAAACCATTAAACATTGTATGCCGTTATTATTTGGTGTTTTTTTTTAATAGCTGTTATCAGTTTGGTAGAAGTGTATACTTGACTTGTACTGTAACTCCCATCTCTGTTAATAAAAACTTCATTCATTTCATTCATTCAATCATCCATTCTGCAGTTCTCCAGTTCTCCACAGGAGGCACCCAAGCCTCGCTTTGTGTGTGAGAATCTGCTATGTTTAACTCAGGCAACAGTCCTTGTTTATATAGGGAGCCCTCAATGTCGCTGCTCTGACACTATTATGTGGTTCTGGTCATATGTCGACCGTACGACAGGACCGCGCTCCGAAAATAGCCGAGGTCTTATCGGCTATCTTCGACGACAGTGCATGCGGACAGAATCCGACAGGTCACAGATCTCAGTGTAACACACCGGAAGTCCCTGTTTTATTCACTCCGTTTCTGTTTACATCTGGTTAGCATGCTAGCATGCTGGTCTGGCAGCTCCAATAGTGAATAATAAACAGTGCAGAGACTTTAGACGTTATTGTACATCACTTTAAATCAGTTGTCATGTTGTACACAGGCCTAATACAGCTTTGCTTTGCGTCGCCCTCGTTGAAAACAATGTATTTCCAACTCCAGTTTGTCCCTATTCAGCGAGCATGAACTGCAGCTCAGTTTCTGACCTCTCAATGTCGCTACTCTGACGCTATGACTGCGCAGCCGCAGTATAGTCAACCCACCGGAAGTCTCTATATTAAAATGTGACCACAGGTGGCGCCAACATCAGAGCTACAACCAATAACCAGCTTTATTAGAGACATGTTGTGGGTTTGTAGATCTGCACAGTGCCGAGTCACAGAATTCCATGAGGTCACGCATGTGGGCATAAACACACCGGAAGTCTCTGTATTAAAATGTGACCGCAGATGGCGCCAACATCAGAGCTACAAGCAAATAACCAGCTTTATTAGAGACATGTTGTGGGTTTGTAGATCTGCACAGTGTCGAGTCACAGAATTCCATGAGGTCACGCATGTGGGCATAAACACACCGGAAGTCTCTATATTAAAATGTGACCGCAGATGGCGCCAGAGCATGATGCAAAACCTACTGTAAAATGTAGATACACTTTAAATCCTTGCATCGTTTTGAAGTATTAGTGCACTATAGACAGAGCAGAGACTTTAAACGTTATTGTACATCACTTTAAATCAGTTGTCATGTTGTACACAGGCCTAAAACAGTTTAAATCAGTTGTCATGTTGTACACAGGCCTAAAACAGTTTAAATCAGTTGTCATGTTGTACACAGGCCTAAAACAGTTTAAATCAGTTGTCATGTTGTACACAGGCCTAAAACAGTTTAAATCAGTTGTCATGTTGTACACAGGCCTAAAACAGCTCTTATTTGCGCCGCCCTCGTTGAAAACAATGTATTTGTACATGTGAGTTTCAACAGCGCTATAGCATGGTGCAGTTGTCCGTTGTCACCACCAGGCGGCAGCAAAACCTACATTAGCTGTGAATGTAGATAAACTTCAACAAACACTTTAAAGTGGATTTTAAATCACTGGACCCCAAACCTTTTCATGTCAAGGACCCCCAAACTGACACTGCTTAGCCCACGGACCCCCATTTGAAGAGATAATCAGTCCCTGGACCTCACTTTGGGAATCAGTAGTTTAAATAATGCACTTAACAGCAATTACAAAATATTTTATACAATATATTTATTCAGTTGTTAATCATAATGGACTCTTGGCTAAACAAACCCCACAGCAAAAGTGATTGTCCAATCCAGTGGTCCCCAAACTCTTTCATGTCAGAGACCCCCTAAATCGGCCCACGGACCCCCTCTAGCAGTGATTCTCAACACCTTTCATTTTCAAGGACCCCCAGTTTGACAAGCATTAGTCTAGTTCATCTCTGATTAGTGCAGAGATGAACATTTGTAAACTCAGAGTTACAGGCCAAGGGTCTGGGTCCATTTGGTTCCTTCATTTAGCTTTCTGATGGAATAGTGACTTACACAAATAATAATAACAACAACTATTATTATTATTGTTACCCTTATTATTATTGATATTATTGGTATTAGCAATACTATTATTATTATTATTAATCATCATCAAGTCATTTTTGTGCAATGACCATAAGATGATGGTGCAGCATCCTATATATCCCTGTGATTCTACTGATTTTACTGCAGAAAAATAACAATTATAAGAATGGTGAATGGTCTTAATCAGGGGTTTTCAACCTTTTTGATGCCAGGGCCCACTATTTATTCAGCATTTGAGCTATGGACCAGTTGATGACAGTTTCACCCCTCACACCCAAAACTAAAGAGGGGGGCAGCGGTGGGCAGAGCCCACCCAAACGTGCATCCTGCCCACCCAATGAAAGGTAATATCAGTGGTTTTCAACCAGTGGTCCGGGGACCACCAGTGGTACTTGAGAGGATTCCAGGTGGTCCCCAGAATAAATAATGTTGAGTTGGTTAACCAGATGTAACTCTTTGAGAGCGTAAGAATGAAACCAAATGGACCCTTGCGGGTCCATTTGGTTTCATGTTTACACTCTCAAGAGTTAAAATATTCATCATGTGAATTATCCCAAGTCTACACAACTAGAGAATGTAGAAGATTAATGGTCAATTTGATCTGTATGTTGGACTGTTTTTCCCACAAATCCAGCCTGGAATTGTGGACAAAAGCAAAATAAATCTTTAGTATTGGGGTCTGTGGGTCTAAAATGTCATCAACTGGTGGTCCTCCCTGGCTCAAATGCCGAATAAATAGTGGGCCCTGGTGTCAAAAGAGTTGAAAACCACTGCTTCATATAAAAACTTTGGAACTTACACCCTGCCATTCTTTCAGCCCTAGTAGGGCTGGCTAAATCCGGCCCTGGTCATATCTGCCAATAGATTCTGACTGATTTTTTTACCCAGAGAACCACAATAGAACCAAGCCTAGGCCCTATATGGGCATGTTGGCTGCTACAGGGCCAAGATGTCATTATGTAGTCCTAGATTACATCTATATATGGGCATGTTGGCTGCTACAGGGCCAAGATGTCATTATGTAGTCCTAGATTACATCTATATATGGGCATGTTGACTCCTGCAGGTGGAAGATGTCATTATGTAGTCCTAGTAACGTCCAGGTCTGATTATCATTGTAAACAGCAATCTCTAAACACCTGAATCGTTTTACAATAACATTATTATCAGGCACAGGCCCTGACCTGAGGTTCATTCCACAGTGTGGGTGGCACAACAGAGAACCATTTATCTCCCTGAGATTTCAGTTTGGATTTAAGGATCTTAAACAACTACAACAAATTAAACAACTACAACAAATTAAACTCATCACTTTACTCTCATATATCTGAGACTGAATAGGTTTGGTTAACAGCTGAGTAGAAAAGTGGTGAAGATATTTTTGTCAGTATTGATCAGACTGACATTGAAACTAAATGAGGTACAGTGTACTGTACTGTATCATTTATTTTCAAATGTCTAACTACGGTTGAAAGTTCATGAAGGTTATAATGGAGGCGCAAAATCCTATTTTCCATAAGAATACAATTCCGGGAGGATAACTAAAACGCCGTCATTTCAGTGGATAAGCTGCTATGTTGATGGTCAGCTGTACAGGGACAGTAACACACGCACACACATCTCCAAAGACCGCTCTTGTTCATGAACAATGTAGAATACAGTACATACCTGGGCATTAGGAACGATGTAGAATACAGTACATACCTTGGCATTATGAACGATGTAGAATACAGTTCATACCTGGGCATTATGAACGATGTAGAATACAGTACATACCTGGGCATTAGGAACGATGTAGGCTACAGTAGGGCATTATGCGGCCGGGGGCCAAATGCAACTCTTTGGCTGACTCTGACCGGCCTGTGAAAGGGTACCATGGTTTTCAAACAGTGGTCCAGGGACCACCAGACGTCCTTGAGAGAATTCCAGTTAAATATGGAAAGTTGGCTAACCAGATGTAACTCTTTAAGAGTGTAAACATGAAACCAAATGGACCCGCAATCACAAGTTAGAATATTCATCATCTGAATTAGCCCAAAGTCTACATAATCAGAGAATGTAAAATAATTATTGGTAATTGTGATATGTATGTTTGACTGGTTTGTTTGTGAAATCCAGTTCAGTTCAGTTCAGTTCAGTTTATTTCAGCATCTGGACATAATTACAATATATATATATATATATATATATATATACACACACACACACACACACACACACACACACACACACACACACACACACACACACACACACACACACACACACACACACACACACATTGTTTTGTTTTTTGTTTTTCATTTTTGTTATCAATACAAATATATATAAATAAATATAGAATGCAAATA
>CM076974.1:54479241-54649241 GCA_039105355.1 Benthosema pterotum
ATTGACTGGTGGTAGGGTTACATTTTTGTGCTTAGGTTAGTGGACTGCGCAGCTCTATTCCAAAACCCTTTAAAAAAATACTTTAAAATACATTCTCAAATAAACAATCACAACACGAGACAAGACACTAATCTCTGATTCTCCATCATACAGTTTCTAAATACAGACAATACACTATACAACAAATACTTTATCATACTACAGTCAGGTACAGAACAATACACTATACAAGGGGGTTTCAACCGGTGGTCCGGGGACCACCAGTGGTCCTTGAGAGGGTTCCAGGTGGTCCCCAGCAACGTCCACCAGACGCTTTAGGAGTGTAAAAATGAAACCAAATGGGCCCTAGCGGGTCCATTTGGTTTCATTTTTACACTCTCAAGAGTTAAAAAATATTCATCATGTGAATTAGCCCAAGTCTACACAACTAGAGAATGTAGAAGATTAATGGTCATTTTGATCTGTATGTTGGACTGTTTGGTTTCCCCAAATCCAGCCTGGAATTGTGGACAAAAGTAAAATAAATCTTTAGTTTTAGAGTCTCTGAGGCTAAAATGTGGTCATGGCTCAAATTCTGAATAAATGGTGGTCCCTGGTATTAAAACGGTTGAAAACCACTGCACTATACACTACTACAAATTCTGTATCATACTACAGTCAGTGAAGTTTAAGTAAATTTTAACTAAATTTTAACATTTTAGCCCCATGCACAGACCCCGAATCTAAAGATTTATTTCATAGAAAACTAAACAGTCCAACATGCAGATCAAAATGACCATTAATCTTCTACATTCTCTAGTTGTGTAGACTTGGGATAATTCACATGATGATATTTTACCCACGGAGGACGACCATTTGATGACATTTTAGCCCCTAAACTTAAGATTTATTTTAACTCTTGAGAGTGTAAGTAAGCATGAAACCAAATGGATCCGCAATTAAAAAGGGTCCATGGCATTTGGTTTCATGGTTGCACTGTCAAGAATAGTTACATCTGGCTAACCAAACATTCCATTGGGTTAGGTCCCCGGACCACTGCCTTATACCGTTATATAGTACAAGCAATCTAAGGTTTAACCTCAAACAAATTGCAACAGAAACTCTTTCAACTTTTTTTGTTTCCTTAATATGTTAGGAATAACATATCAAAAGTCCTAAGAAATCCAAGTAGGGGAACAGGGTGAAAAATGCTGAAATAGATGATGTCACAATTTCCGATTTTCGCCTATTTAAAAATTAGATTTATGTATATTTTCTTAGCTTGTGTCTAAAGAAAATGTTCAATACTTTGCAGAATTACATAGAAACTATGTCTGATTCAGTGAAATGATTGTTCAAGAGTTTTTTTTCATTTTTTGCAAAAGGAAAATCTTAATATTAATGCATTTTGTGAGCTAATAAGGGACAGATTTCGCATAGAGCAGAAAATCTGAAAAATGGTTGCAATAGGGCAAAACAAGTTGCAACAGAAACACTTAACTTGTTTTTGTTTCCTTAATATGTTAGGAATAACATATCAAAAGTCCTAAGAAATCCAAGTAGGGGAACTTAGTGAAAAATGCTGAAATAGATGATGTCACAATTTCCGATTTTCACCCCTGGTGAAAAATAGAATTATGGAGGTTTTCTTAGCTTGTGTCTAAAGAAAAGGTTTAATACTACAGAATTACATAGAAAATGTGTGTGATGCACTAAAATGATTGTCCTAGAGTTTCATTTCATTTTTTGAAAAAGGAAATTCTTAATATGCATTTTGTGAGCTAAAAATGGAGAAATTTCACATATAGCAGAAAATCTGAAAAATGGTTGCAATTGGGCCAAACAAGTTGCAACATAAACCCTTTAACTTGTTTTTGTTTCCTTAATATGTTAGAAATAACACATCAAAAGTCCTAAGAAATCCAAGAAGGGAACATAGTAAAAATGCTGAAATAGATGAGGTCAGAAATCCCCATTGATGTGAAATGAAAATGTTTAATACTGCAGAATTACAGAAGAATTGCAGAATTACATAGAAACTGTGTCTGATGTAGTAAATTGATTGTCCAAGAGTTCATTAATTTATTTATTTTATTTTGGCAAAGGGAAATTCTTAATATTAATGCATTTTGCGAGAGGAAAAAGGGACAAATTTCACAGACAAGAAATAATCAGAAAATGTTGCAATAAAAGATAATACTATAAACATAACTTTAACCTCACAAAACATAAATATATAATATATAAACTATTCAACATCTTTATCATCATCACTTTGACTTGTGTTTGTGTAACACCCGGGATTCGAAACCGGGTCTCCACCGTGAATGTCCAACATCTTAACCACTAGACCAAAAGGGACGTCCCCTTGGTATGGGGGCAGATACTAGACTTTGGAGGTCATCACGACAGAGGCTGTAGCCACCAGCTACACTCACTTCCCTATTGACCTCCTTCCACAGGGAAACGTGATCCGGGTCACGGCACCACTGTAACACCCGGGATTCGAACTCAGGTCTCCACCGTGAAAGTCCAACATCTTAACCACTAGACCAAAGGGACATCCCCTTGGTCCGGGGGCAGATACTAGACTTTGGAAGCCATCACGACAGAGGCTGTAGCCACCTGCTACACTTGCACACCCTGTGTCTTTGCAGTTTACACATGCAACAGAGCAGACAATGCTTCTTGCAAGTGCACCTCAGGCTGCTGCAGTTGGTCTTGCAGGTGCATCTGAAGACCCATAGCAGTTCCTGAGCTGGAGGTATGTCTGTCTGGACAGGGATAATCACCCCATCATTATCCCCATTCTTGCGGCAAGAGCACTCATGCAGTTCCCTTCCACTGCTGTACTTGATAATGTGGTACTTTGCTGCTGTGGCTGAAGGCGGCAGACTCTCTGGCTTCTTGCAAGTGCACTTCAGGCTGCTGCGGTCGGTCTTGCAGGGAGACCCCTCTCATAGCAGTTCCTGAACTGGAGGTATATCTGCCCGTCTCATAGCAGTTCCTGAACTGGAGGTATATCTGCCCGTCTCATAGCAGTTCCTGAACTGGAGGTATGTCTGTCTGGACGGGGATAAGTGTAGCAGGCGGCTGCACTGATGGCGTGATGGCCTCTAAAGTCTAGTATCTGCCCCTGGACCAATGGGATGTCCCTTTGGTCTGGGAGCAGAATAAAGAAATTTGGTCCCTTTGGCGTGAAAGTCCAACACTTAACCACTGTTAAGTGTTGGACTTTCAGGCGGGAGACCCGAGTTCGAATCCCGGGCGTTACATAAGCACCCCATCACTCTCTTCCCATCCCCATTCTTGCGGGAAGTCTGAGGAGGGTCTTGACTCATTAAGCATTAAGATACAAGCATTTTTGTAAGAAGGTGGCATCTTTTGTGGAGCCAGAGAGTCTGCTACCTTCAGCCACAGCAGCAAAGTACCACAGTCTCTGTGTCTACTACCAAATACAGCAGTGGAAGGGAACTGCATGAGTGCTCTTGCCGCAACAACTGGGATGGGAAGAGAATGATGGGGTTCTTATCCCTGTCCAGACAGACATACCTCCAGCTCAGGAACTGCTATGGGTCTTCAGATGCACCTGCAAGACCAACTGCAGCAGCCTGACGTGCACTTGCAAGAAGCATTGACTGCTCTGTTGCATGTGTAAACTGCAAAGACACAGGGTGCGCACACACAAGTCTGGAAGTGATGATGATGATGATAATTTTACAATATACAATGTAAACACTAAAAACTGTAATACATTAGGCGCGATGATGGTGTTGAATCATTTATATATTATGACAGCATTGCTTTTGTAACCTTTACGTTTTGTGATGTTAAATTTATGTTTATAGTATTATCTTTTATTGCAACATTTTCTGACTATATTTCTTGTCAGTGGAATTTGCCCCTTTTTCCCCTCGCAAAATGCAATAATAAGAATTTCCTTTTGCCAAAATAAAAAAATAAAATAAAAAATAAACTCTTGGACAATCATTTTACTGCATCAGACAAAGTTTCTATGTAATTCTGCAAATTATTAAACCTTTTCACTAGACACAAGCTAAGAAGACCTCCATAAATCTGTTTTAACATGGGCAAAAATCGGAAATTGTGACATCATCTATTTCAGCATTTTTTACTATGTTTCCCTACTTGGATTTCTTAGGACTTTTGATATGTTATTCCTAACATATTAAGGAAACCAAAACAAGTTAAAGGGTTTCTGTTGCAACTTGTTTTGCCCTATTGCAACCATTTTTCTGATTTTATAATCTATACGAAATTTGTCCCTTATTAGCTCACAAAATGCATTAATATTAAGATTTTCCTTTTGCAATAAATGAAAAAAAAAAACTCTTGAACAATCATTTCACTGAATCAGACATAGTTTCTATGTAATTCTGCAAAGTATTGAACATTTTCTTTAGACACAAGCTAAGAAAACATACATAAATCTAATTTTTAAATAGGCGAAAATCGGAAATTGTGACATCATCTATTTCAGCATTTTTCACTATGTTCCCCTACTTGGATTTCTTAGGACTTTTGATATGTTATTCCTAACATATTAAGGAAACAAAAATAGGTGGAAGAGTTTCTGTTGCAATTTGTTTGAGGTTACCCCCCTTTTTTTCTTAGATTGCCTATACTAATACCATTTTACCTACATTAGGACTTGTCCCTATTGGTTTTTTGTCAATCTCAATAGAAGTCTATTAGCTCTGGTCAACCACTGGACTGACCCCATGAAGTGAACAGAGGTTGTAGTGGTCCTTGAGAGGGTTCCAGGTGGTCCCCAGGCTAAATGATGGAAAGCTGGTTAACCGGATGTAACTGTGTGTGTAAAATCTTTACACTAGATTCTAGTTCTTAACGCTAGATCCTAGTTTCTGACACGAGAATCTATTTTTTCCTGTGTCAGGAACACAGATTTCATGCCAAGGACCACCAGAATCATCTATATTGGCCCCCATCTGAAAACATGTTCCACAGGGATCCCCCAGAAGCAAAGACTTGAGTTAGAAATGTTTGCTTCTGAAATAATAGACTCAATAATAGACAATTTCATTATTTTTCATCGTCTGATATTTTTCAATTTCTAAAGTATAATAACACCAAAATGCGTACAGTACAGAAGGTTAAATGAAAACCATTTACTTGAACACAGCGGGTGGCAAAATGGAAACAAGGTCCTCACAGGCATATAAAACCAGTGCTGCAAAATGAACCTCCTCCAGGTTTAAACCTTTATTATGTTAGGTAAAAAATGACAGTGACAGTAATGCTGTGTTTATGTAAAATACTGATAGCATATATCTACATATATAATATCTACAGTGGCACATAATTATTCTTAAAGGAAATTAGTTCACCCAAAAACAATGAGTTGTTTGTTTTCACTCGATTACACAAACCGTTTGTCTATCGTTGTCTATATAATATTATGTTATGTTATTTATTATATTAATGATGAATACTTGAAGGCCTAGATTTTCGTCACCACTAAACCCCTTATCCCTTAACTTCTTTGCTTTTTTAAACTATTTAAAAACACTTTTCAACAGTTCAAATGGCCAGTCTACAAGCTCACAGCCTGTCAATAGATTAGCACATTGAACTATTCCCAAAAGTTTTTAAAAATAGTAAAAAAAGGAAAAAAAGGAGGGGGTTTAGTATACAGGGTTTAGCATGTAACGAAAATGGAGTTAACTCTAGAGAACCCTGGAGAATTCCTCCTAAAGGGCTTTCCAGACGGCAACGATAAACGCCTGTATAAATGGAGTTAACTCTAGAGAACCCTGGAGAATTCCTCCTAAAGGGCTTTCCAGACGGCAACGATAAACGCCTGTATAAATGGAGTTAACTCTAGAGAACCCTGGAGAATTCCTCCTAAAGGGCTTTCCAGACGGCAACGATAAACGCCTGTATAAATGGAGTTAACTCTAGAGAACCCTGGAGAATTCCTCCTAAAGGGCTTTCCAGACGGCAACGATAAACGCCTGTATAAATGGAGTTAACTCTAGAGAACCCTGGAGAATTCCTCCTAAAGGGCTTTCCAGACGGCAACGATAAACGCCTGTATAAATGGAGTTAACTCTAGAGAACCCTGGAGAATTCCTCCTAAAGGGCTTTCCAGACGGCAACGATAAACGCCTGTATAAATGCGGCGATTCTCGATTCTCTCTGCAGTGCCGAAATAAAGAAAATCACCCGTCGATTAACGCCAGGTGTTTAAAAAGCTCACTGGATTGATTTTTCAAAAACATCGCACGAAACGAGTGCACGAAACGAGCACGCACGCAACATCAAAAAGGTTGAAAACCACTGCTTCATAGAAAAACTTTGGAGTTGCCCTCCCAGCCATTCTTCCAGCCCACCCTAGTAGGGCTAGCTAAATCCAGCTCTGAGGCTACACTGTATTTAACTAAAAACAAACATGGGGCGACCGTTCTGCAGGAAATCAGGACTGAACCTTCCTGTTAGCGTCTGGGTGCAGCTTTACACCACGGACCAGAGCTGTAGGGTGGCTGGTGTCTAGCCCCCCGATCACCCTAAAAGCCATCTTCCAACAAGCTGTAGTTCGACAGGCTCAATGTATTGTCGCTGATCCCTTACATGTTCTCTGAGTATGTGTTGATGCGAACGGGCAGGAGATACAGAGCTCCACCGTTGATAAAATATAACCGGTTTAGACGTTCATTTATACCTCTCTCGATTAAGCTCTTAAATGGGGAGAGCATTTAGCACTTACAGGCGTAGGATACACACTAGGGTGTAAATGTGTTAAGTGTAATTGTATTGTCCTGTGTCTACTGTTATCTGTCTGTATTAAACTCTATGCAGCTCTGCTCTCTGACTCCAAGACAAATTTGAATAGGTTTTACCATTTGATATAATATTATAAGTCATTATTTTTGGGTGAACGTTTGAATTTGAACACAAACAAAATAAATAACAAATAAAACTATAACTGCAACAGCAGTAGAAACTAATATAATACAACAATACAACACCAGCAGCTAAGTTCAAGTAATGTCACTGTGTGTGTGTGTGTGTGTGTGTGTGTGTGTGTGTGTGTGTGTGTGTGTGTGTGTGTGTGTGTGTGTGTGTGTGTGTGTGTGTGTGTGTGTGTTCCGAAGCACGGAATGGCGTGGGGTTCGGACGTTATACAGACTACAGAAATGATTAACTCTTTGTTGTAAATTGACATATGGTTTGCTAGATAAACATCTCTGCAAGCGACCTATTTCTGTGTTGGTGTCAATAGTTTATACAGAAAGTAATTCATTGCGTGCAGCTACATGTTGGAAACATATCAATTTTATCCCCAAAGGAGGATCATTATGACCCCGAAATTATTTGGTAACTGTGGTATAAATGCCTGATCGTTACAAAATGGACTTATGCTAATTAGCCGGGGCCGAGTCGGGCTTCGGGCTTACTTGTTTAGGGCCCACTTAGGGCCGGGCCAACTTTTCCAGGCCTGTTGATATCATTATGAACACCATTCATAATCTATATATCTTGTAACACAATCACAATTGCGGCATTAAACTCTTTCAACTTGATTGTCAGGACACAGATAATGCCCATCCCAGTTACCCACCTTAAGCATCAGAGCCATTAGCAAAGCTGCAGTCTAGCCATTTGTCATGCACACAGTTTCCAGGAATGCACTTTCTACTGGAACTCTCCTGGCAGACATCAGGGTGGCAGGTTAGGGTTAGGGCAGGCCCACAGAACTTCTCATCTGACTGTTTGGCACAGTCTGGGTGTCTGTCAGAGCACAGAGGCCACTCCAAACACAGACCACTGCAGGTTTAAAGAAACATGTTGAACATGTTCAACATTTTCAAATAATAATATGCATATACATTTTCCTGAAATTGTAAACTGTCCCTTTTCACATGGGACACCCAAATTCATGTACTGGCTATGGGCTTCTATTTGAAAAGTGTTTTGTGCCAGGGAGAGGCACATAAGGGGTGTTGAATGATTATTTTAGTCAGAATAATCACAGCTTCAAAATTAATTTAAAGGTAGGGGAAGTGATTTCACTTTTGTCAGATATCACCCACAATTTTTTTTCTGTTAAAATGCTCTATTATAAGGTGTGGAAACTATATGGGGTTTCCCCCTCCCCCACGTTAGCAGAGGAGCTAATAAAAGTTCCCCAGGTCACCACAATTCTCCTCCATAGTGCATGGGCCAGAGGTGGTTTTGGCATACCGAGAGGTGGCAAAGGCTACTTATGATTTTTGAGAAGCTCTATGTCTATAGATAATATTTTGATATGATAGACCTTCCTAAGTGGTAGCTAAATTGGTGTTATCAGCTGATAAAGGGACCCTCCCCTATTGAAAAATGGCATTTTAGATACAGGAGCATGCTGCAATATTAGCTCATTTTCATGATGTATGTCATATATGATACTATAATGTTTGGACTCATCTTGAAGAGGACACTTTAAGCTTTCATTTAAGACCCTTTGTGTGTATGTGGGACAAGTACAGTCATTTCCAGGGCTCTTCAAACTTAGAATAAGATATTTTTCACACAATATTTTCCTAAACCATATTCTTTCTTTTTGTGCCATCAAAAACATCAGTGACACAAAATACAACATCTGGAATACTCGTGTCACTCTAAGGATTCAGGAAATGTATGATTTACCTACACTATTTTGTTCTATGGGGGTGATTTTCAACTTTATATTAGACTAGCAGTTTTTAAGAACCCATAGGAATGGCAGTCTGGAACACAGGCGAGACAGTCTTTCAGAGAATGTAGCACCCTCAAAATTTGACATAGACCAAAGATAGAAATACCGTCTGATTCTAAACAACCTCAGGTTTCCAATGAGACCAACCTTGTCATGCCACCTTGTCGAGAAGGGGGTTAAATCCATACTTTGTTGTAAGTTTGACTAGATTTTTGTAAGTGAGAAATGTCCACAGTCATTTTAAGTACAAAGGCCATATGATATTTGACAATAGTGATAGGTGGCAAAGGCTACTTATGATTTTTGAGAAGCTCTACGTCTATACATTCTATTTTGATATGATAGACCTTCCTAAGTGGTAGCTAAATTGGTTTTATCAGTTGGTAAAGGTACCCCTCCCCCATTGAAAAATGCAATTTTAGATACAGGTGCATGCTGCAATACTAGCTCATCTTTCATTACATATTTTATATATCGCACTATAGTATTTGGACTCATTTTGAAGAGGACAATTTAAGCTTTCATTTAAGCCCCTTTGTGTGTATGTGGGATAAGTACAGTCATTTCCAGGGCTCTTCAAACTTAGAATAAGATATTTTTCACACAATATTTTCTTAAACCATATTCTTAGTTCTATGTCATCAAAAAACATCAGTGACACACAGTACAACATCTGGAATACTCGTGTACTCTAAGGATTTGGGAAATGTATGATTTACCTACACTATTTTGTTCTATGGGGGTGATTTTCATCTTTATATTAGACTAGCAGTTTTTAAGAACCTATAGGAACACAGGCGAGACAGTCTTTCGGAGAATGTAGCACCCTCAAAATTTGACATAGACCAAAGATAGAAATACTGTCTGATTCTAAACAACCTCAGGTTTCCAATGAGACCAACCTTGTCATGCCACCTTGTCGAGAACAAGTACAGTCATTACCATGGCTCTTCAAACTTAGAATAAGATACAGTTGTATGTTCCACACAATATTTGCCTAAATTCTTTCTTTTAGTTCTAAGCCTTCAAACCACATCAGTGACACAAAATACAATATCTGGAATACTGATATCACTCTAAGCATTTGGGAAATGTATGTTTTGTTCCAAGGGGGTGATTTTCAGCTTTATATTGGGCTAGCGTTTTTAAGAACCTATAGAAACTGCTGTCTGGAACACTGGCGAGACAGTCTTTTGGAGAATGTGGCCTTCTCAACATTTGAGATAGGCCAAATATAGAGATATCATTTGATTCTAGACCTCAAGTTTTCATTGAGACCAACCTTGCCATGTCATCTTGTCGGGAAGGGGGTTAAATCCATATTTTGTTATAAGTTTGACTAGATATTGGTGACTGAAAAAACATCCATAGCCATTTAAAAAAAAAGGTCCCGCTCCCTGTCACTTAACAAAATCAGCACTCAGTAGTTCAAACTTGCGGGTTGCGCACAAGTAGGTCATGGCCTACTCGTGGAGCAGGGTAATACAAATGACATTAGCTATAAAGGTCGATCACCGAGCACTGTGCACCGATCACCTTACTTGCGCCCGCTCCGCTCACACTAGGGCATTAACTAAATATTCGACTAGTCGATTATTCGACTAGTCGATTATTCGACTAGCAAAACACTATTTTTTATATATATATTTTTCAATTTTCTGCAGCAGGCATTGTGGATGTGTGCTGTGGTGTTGGCAGTAATTGTAGGTTGATTGCTCATTTTTCATGTCATAATGCAACTGAGTTACATTAGTGTAATAGGCATGTATTGTTTCAATGGGAAGTCCAGAATCACACATTTTATTGGTCAAAAAAAACAAATATATATCACTATAGACTAGTCGACAATTATTCGACTACCAAAGTATTCGATTCGACTAGCAAAAAACGTGTTTGGTTAATGCCCTAGCTCACACTTGCTTCTGCTCCACTTACTTAAGTATTATGTCACTGTGAATGGAAAAGGATTGCATGGATACCTTCAGGCCCCCTGTACAGATTTGCCAAATTATGTTAAACACATGCTGTTTTGGGCAAGAACCATGCCATTTTATATATGTAGTACAAATGTGTAATTTCTGTACAAATGAGACACATTACTGCATCCATAGCTGTAAGAGACAACTGTACTGTTCCTAGAGCTGTATGAGACGACTGTGCTTTATCTAAAGCTGCATGCGACCACTGTTCTGGACCTAAATATCACTGTACTGTACCTAATTTAGACCACTGTACCTCATACATATAGCTTCATATTATAGCTGCACATGACCACTGCACTGTATCTGAAACACTGTAGTTCATCTACCTGTATATCTGCACCTAGACTACTGTGTACTGCATCTATGGACATCTGAACGGTATCTATAATCCACTGTACTGCATACATTTAGATAATTGTACTGCATCTTTAGACCTGATACATTGACCACTGCACTGTGTACAGATCAGCACTGCATCTAGAGGTGTCTAAACATGCACTAGAGTGGCCTAAATATGTATAAATTGGTCTACTGATGCACTAGAGTGGCCTACGTGTGTACCAGAATGGTATAAACATGCACTAGAGGGATTTAGAAACACACTAGAGTGCTCAAAACCTGCAACAGAATGTTCTACATGTGTACTGAAGTGGTCTACACTCTACTATAGTACTCAGTACTACAGTTACAGACCACTATTGCAGTGGTCTAGTGCAATTTTACCACTGCTGTGATCTATACACCACTTTAGTGCATTTGTAGGCCGATGTAGTGCATCTGTAGACCATGGAAGTGCATATTTAGATCACTCTAGCACATTAGTTGACCAATTTATTGCATATATAGGCCACTCTAGTGCAGGCTTGGAGCACTCTAGTGCAGGTTTAGACCACTAGTGCCCTGACCACAACCCTGTGCAGTACATGTGTATGCAATGTCCCGGGATTCAAACTTGGGTCTCCCGCATTGACGTCCAACATCTTAACCACTAGGCCAAAGGGGGCGCAATCTTATGTCACAGCTGCTAATGTTTTTCTTTTCATTACCATTTCAATCGTATTAACCTTTAGGACTACAGCACGTTGGGTGACCTGGTCACCCAAAGTGTTTACAATAGGCAGAAATTTGGTATGTCTGTACAGGGGAGGCTTGAAGGTATCCATGTAATCCATTTACATTCACATATATTTAAGTGAAATGTAATGGGACCTTTCATAAAATGGCTATGGACGTATTTAACTCCCTTCCCAAGAAGGTGGAATGACAAGGTCAGTCTCAATGGAAACCCAAGGTTGTCTAGAATAAAATGGTATCCGTATCTTCAGGCTATCTCAATGTTGAGAATGCCACATTCTCCAAAAGACTGTCTCACCAGTATTCCAGACAGCAATTACTATAGGTTCTTAAAAACGCTAGTCCAATTCACCCCCTTGGAACCCCCTTGGAACAAAATATTGTAGGTAAAACATACATTTCCCAAATGCTTATAGTGATATCAGTATTCCAGATATTGTAATTTGTGTTACTGGTGTGGTTTGATGGGTTAGAACTAAAAGAAAGAACATGACTTAGGCAAATATTGTGTGAAAAAAATCTTATTCTAAGTTTGAAGAGTCCTAGTATCAGTCCTAGTATTGACTGTACTTGTTCCACATACACACAACGGGGCTTAAATGAAAGCTTAAAGTGTCCTTTTCAAGATTATTTCAAATACTATACTGTGATATATTGAATATGTCATGAAAAAGGAGCTACTATTGCAGCATGCACCTGTATCTAAAATTGCATTTTTCAATGGGGGAGGGGTACCTTTACCAACTGATAACACCAATTTAGCTACCACTTAGGGAGGTCTATCATATCAAAATAGAATGTATAGACGTAGAGCTTCTCAAAAATCATAAGTAGCCTTTGCCAACTATCACTATTGTCAAATATCATATGGCCTTTGGACTTAAAATGACTGTGGCAATTTTTCACTTACAAAAATCTAGTCAAACTTACAACAAAGTATGGATTTAACCCCCTTCTCGACAAGGTGGCATGACAAGGTTGGTCTCATTGGAAACCTGAGGTTGTTTCGAATCAGACGGTATTTCTATCTTTGTTCTATGTCAAATTTTGAGGGCGCTACATTCTCCGAAAGACTGTCTCGCCTGTATTCCAGACAGCCATTCCTATAGGTTCTTAAAAACTGCTAGTCTAATATAAAGTTGAAAATCACCCTCATAGAACAAAATAGTGTAGGTAAATCATACATTTTCTGAATCCTTAGAGTTACACAAGTATTCCAGATGTTGTATTTTGTGTCACTGATGTTTTTTGATGGCATAGAACTAAAAGAAAGAATGTGGTTTAAGAAAATATTGTGTGAAAAATATCTTATTCTAAGTTTGAAGAGCCCTGGAAATGACTGTACTTGTTCCACATACACACAAAGGGGCTTAAATGAAAGCTTAAATTGTCCTCTTCAAGATGAGTCCAAATACTATAGTGTGATATATAAAATATGCAATGACAAATGAGCTAGTATTGCAGCATGCACCTGTATCTAAAATTGCATTTTCCAATGGGGGAGGGGTACCTTTAGCAACTGATAACACCAATTTAGCTACCACTTAGGAAGGTCTATCATATCAAAATAGAATGTAGACGTAGAGCTTCTCAAAAATCATAAGTAGCCTTTGCCACCTATCACTATTGTCAAATATCATATGGCCTTTGGACATAAAATGACTGTGGACATTTTTCACTTACAAAAATCTAGTCAAACTTACAACAAAGTATAGATTTAACCCCCTTCTCGACAAGGTGGCATGACAAGGTTGGTCTCATTGGAAACCTGAGGTTGTTTAGAATCAGACGGTAATTCTATCTTTGGTCTATGTCAAATTTTGAGGGTGCTACATTCTCCGAAAGACTGTCTCGCCTGTGTTCCAGACTGCCATTCCTATAGGTTCTTAAAAACTGCTAGTCTAATATAAAGATGAAAATCACCCCCATAGAACAAAATAGTGTAGGTAAATCATACATTTTCTGAATCCTTAGAGTTACACGAGTATTCCAGATGTTGTATTTTGTGTCACTGATGTTTTTTGATGGCATAGAACTAAAAGAAAGAATATGGTTTAAGAAAATATTGTGTGAAAAATATCTTATTTTAAGTTTGAAGAGCCCTGGAAATGACTGTACTTGTCCCACATACACACAAAGGGTCTTAAATGAAAGCTTAAAGTGTCCTCTTTAAGATGAATCCAAACATTATAGTATCATATATGACATACATCATGAAAATGAGCTAATATTGCAGCATGCTCCTGTATCTAAAATGCCATTTTTCAATAGGGGAGGGTCCCTTTATCAGCTGATAACACCAATTTAGCTACCACTTATGAAGGTCTATCATATCAAAATATTATCTATAGACATAGAGCTTCTCAAAAATCATAAGTAGCCTTTGCCACCTCTCGGTATGCCAAAACCACCTCTGGCCCATGCACTAAATGTCCAATCAGGGAGAGCAGCAGGTTCACATAGTGTAGCTACTGTTGGGGGCCCCTAGTGCACCAGGCTGGTACTACACGATGAATTTCAAATCACTTACCCTACCTTTAATCATGATTGATCCCCATTCAAACTGTGTCCATAATATGCCATGTATTCCTGTACAGTATTTGAACATTTATACAAGAATAATAACCTGGAGGATGTTTATTTATTGATCTACAAGTCCCCAATGCTTGTAGGTCCTCCAGCTCTACTCTATGGCTTTGGATACAGGGAGACACACAGCTAGGCTATAAACTGTGCTCTACGCATTTTATTCAATGAGAGAATGCTCAGTGGGTTGACTACTAACCTACATCATAAACACCAAGTTTTAGTATAAACGGGTTAGGGTTAGGGTTAAAACTTTGACTGACTGACTAGTTCCTAGTCCAAAACGCGGCAGCCAGAGTTTTAACTAAAACTAAGATGAAAGAACATATTACTCCTGTCCTAGCCTCACTACATTGGCTACCGGTTGTGTTTAGAATTGATTTTAAAATTCTTTTACTTGTCTATAAAGCGCTTAATGGTCTTGCACCTTCCTACCTACATGACTGCCTACCTAAGTATGTCCCAGGCCGTCCCCTCAGGTCTTCCACTGCTGGCCTGCTTGCGGTGCCCAAAATGGCAACTAAAAAACACGGTGAAGCAGCCTTTTGCTTCTATGGACCGACGGCGTGGAACAAACTCCCATTATACATTCGACAGGCAGCCTCTGTAGACATTTTTAAAGCACAGCTCAAGACATACTTCTATGCACTTGCTTTTAACTGATTCTCTATGATTTTATATTTTATGATTTTATATTTTATGCCTTATTTCAGGTCCTCACTGTACTGCTTCTTTGATGTATTTTAATGATCTCTTTAATTCATTCCCACTATTGTTTGTCTTCTTCTCTATTGCAATGTAAAGCACTTTGAGCTGCATTTTATGTCATGAAAGGTGCTATACAAATAAAGATTATTATTATTATTATTAGAGATGCTGGTCCAAGGTGAAAACATGGAACCCTCCCAATCACCTTGACACTCAGAGGGCACAGCCATCACCTCAGTGGAGGCTGTTGAAACACACATTTGGTGGAGCAATAAACTAGTATTTCATAATCACATTTAATCACTTAAATAAACTCTGAGACACTGCTTTAAGAAGCTTTGTGGTCTGCACTCATCACATCACTTTACTATAGTCGGCGAGTAGCAAGAGTTATGTTGTTACAGTACAGCCTGCCATGCAGTAGAATAGGAGTTTAGTCAATCTGTGTGTGTGTGTGTGTGTGTGTGTGTGTGTGTGTGTGCTCGCACGTGCCTGTATTGTGTTCCACTCACAGTGCACAGGTCCTGGTTTGCCACATCAGGGCAGGAGGGCTTTATCTTCCAGGAGTTTCCAAACAGCTCTGGCGTCAACTCCATGTTGCCCTGCAGCATGGTGAAGTCACTGTCTGCGTCTGTTACTGCACAAACTCCCCACAGACCTTTTAGGCACATGTACACAGACACCACTGGCATGTATTAGTACAGACATGTAGCATATAAATGTTGCCCCCCCATCGTTCCTGATGCATCTTAAAGTAAAATTGGAAAATTCTGCAGAATTGTGATTGCCTCGGGCTAAATGTAATCAAGGCCGAGGTCATGACACATAACATCCCCAAGAACTACTGCACCTAACAATAGGAGTTACTGTGCTAAAGAAAGTCAATGACTTTACATACCAGGGCACAGGGGCAGCTCTGCAGAGAGCTTCTTCGAGAGGAAATCACTTGCCCAGAGAACCATTAATGGTATATGCATTGTGTAGTACTACTAACTTTTTATTGCATATGAACAGAGTAAGGCAGACATTACTGTAAGTAACCACTAGAGGGAGGTGTTGGCCTAAAAGTGACAATGTCATTAACAGTTTGCAGAAAGAGACAATGTAACATTGCAGGCATTAAGCAGATGCTCTTAATCCAGAGCGAATTACAATTAGGAATTATTTCATCCAGAAGGATGGTTGTTGTCACACCTCCAACTGTGCCATGGTGGACTGTGCATGGCAGGGGCGTCCTCTTCCCTGAGCCAAGTCTAAACCTGACCGCATACCAAAAGAGTGCAGTTCAATACAAGCTCTATAACCAAAAGGATTCTTAGAATTCAGCTAAGAGGATGAACCCCAGAAAAGCATTTAAACACTTGGCGTTTGATGGTCCATTTGCAGAACATTAATACAATGGAAAACTGACGTAAAGTTTTCAAAGAAACTAAGTAAAGTCAATGTCTGGAGAAAAGTACAAACTTAAAATTCAGTCCAGTATTCAGACTGGACTTTGAGCCAAAAATGTAGTCAGAATTAATAACCAAGGTGAAAATCTCCCATTTTTCCACACATTGCATTTTGCAGACCTTAGGCCTCCTTTGAACCCAAATGTACCTGGTGAAACCAATACATTCACGCTGGGAGCTACTTCTGTGTACATCATTCATTGTTTTAAGAATTTGAAGATTTTCAGAAAACCATAGGCTAAATTTTCAAAGTTCTAAATGTGCTATTAAAATACAATAAAAATGTTGCAAGTAGCACTGTATTCCTCAACCTTGTAATGAACCCATAACATATTGCGAAGGACACCCAGGTATAGATGCAATAATTTATTCACCAAATTGAGGAAAATATTTACAGATATGGCATCATGAATAAAAATAAATAAATAAAAAATACAAGAATAATCACAGTGAAATCTGAACAGGATAAGATATTACAGACAAACATAAGATTTTGGTGTCTTCCATCATGTATCATGGGATGTCCAGCTCAATGTGGTGTCACCACGCCCTCATTCCAGGTAGCCAATCGTGGATGCTATAGAACATTGTGACAGCTGTAGTGAGTCCACCAGACTGCTGACAATATGTGTACAGGTCTGTACACATAGTCTTGTTGTAATATGTAGATGTTATCATTATTACCCTTATTATACATATATATATATACACACACACATGTATATTATTGACATCAATATCATTATTATTACCCTTATTAGTAAATTACTAACATCTATATTACCCATATATTACTATTATTACCCTTATATTGCCATTATTATATTTTATTACAATTACTATATTATATTGTATTATTATTACCTTCATTATTCACAACCATATTATTATTTATCTATTTTTTGTATTACCGGTAATACATTTCTAATTAGGTTATTTTTTATTTCATTACTATTTTATTTTATTGACTTTATTTATTTTACTGTAATATGTTTATTGATATTGTTAAGTAATTTGTTTATATTGTTATTTTTCTACATTTGTTTTTTGTTTTTGTTTCCTACATTTTATTTTTTTTTGTTTCCTACATTTTTTATTTAAGTGAACCAACCAAAGTTTTGATTGATCACATCTACATATCACCACTACCAGTCTGGAGCCAGACAGGAGACCAGCAATGTCCTAAAGAAAAGAAAAGAAATGATTAATACATTATTTTATGAACAATGATAATAAAAGATGATATTTCTAAAAGAAAATATATTCTATAGTCAACCATAACTGATTACACAGCATGATATTAAAAAAAATTAAAAAGCACATGCAGAAAGATTGATTGAGGCCTGTCACAATTATTGCATGATTGCCAAGTATGATCTGGCATGTTGAAAATGTTCATAATTTTAAAGAAAAGTAGAAGCAGCCCATCTCAATCTCAAAACTACAGTTCTGACAGTATATAGGTGTCTACCGAGCAGTCCACGTTGTCCGCTGCCCATCACCGCCCACGGAGGTCGTCATCCTCGCCGGCCACCAGTCAGAGTCATCATCAGCCACCCTAGTTGACGCCGGCCCTCTGTAGTCGATCGCAGTCGTCAGGAAACACCCGGGGCAAAGCTTCCATGGCTGCCTCCATCTCCCTCTTAACATGGACAATACAGACAATTAGCTTGGGTGTGGCCTGTGTGCGTGCCCTGCCACAACATACAGTACACATGCACTTACATTAATGTTTAATTATAGAGAGCGCCTGATTGTTGGCAACAGGCAGATAATTGGCTTTTTAACAAAAAGTGCCTGTTTAAATCCATTTTTGAGTGACAATAACTGTCCTATTAGGAAAAAAAAAATCTATCAAGGACAAGCTAAGCAGTACCTAGTAGTGTGTGGTTTCTAACCGGGCTGGCCCAGGTCCTTCGACATGTACGGACCTCCATCCTAAAAACAAAGACAGAAGACAAAAAAAAGACCCTAAAAATATCTATAGTCAAATGTAACTGATGACATGACATGTATATAAAAAAAACATCCAGAAACATTTAGGCCTGTCACAATTACTACATATTAGACAAGTATTTGAGAGAATACTTTTTTTTTTTTTTGGGGGGGGGGGATAATGTAATAATAGTCTCCATGAATACATTTAGTGCTTATTGAATTATGCCATAGCTTACAAAGCCTAAAAAAGACAAAATTGTCTTCATAATATCATTACGACATAATATTTCCAATATAAAAATGAATCGGCGAGCAACAAAATGCAATTCTGACAGGCCTAAACCGGTTCTAGATGCGTCTACCGAGCCTTTAGCGCCGTCCGGCCTTCCATCGACCCAGAAGTCCTCAGAAGAAACCCCCGGGGCGAAGCTGGCGTCTGCTTCAATGGTCATCCTAACAAAGACACTAAATTAGTTTTTCTGTTTTCATCAATATGCGCGCTGTGTAACACCATACATATGCACAGTAATGATAAATAGGAAGCAATTGGTTGTCGGTAACAGATGGATAATTGGCTTTTTCTTTATACTACAAAATTCATAAAATAATATGAGCATTGTGTTTACGTGTGTGTGGTATTACCTTAGTTTGGTCAGTTTCTCCATTGTCTTGAAAAGGAGCTCTTCACCATCAAGATGTTGTTCCTAAAAGATACATATACAGCATGATATATATATTAAAATAATAAAAAAAGCAACCAGAAAGATTTATTTAGGCCCGTCACAATTATCGCATAATTGCCAAGTATCAAATGGCATGTTGAAAATGTTGATATATCTTTAAATTCAAAATGTCACAAAAGTCCAATTCTGACAGGCCTAAACGGGTTACAGGTGTCTACCGAGCTCTCCACGTCGTCCACAGTTGTCGGCCGAAGTATCCACCGCCTGCGTCGCCCGTGCATTGTCTGCCGCCACTCATCATCGTCCGCCGTCACTCATCATCGTCCGCCGCCACTCATCATCCGTGGTTTCTCTCCAGGCCAGGTCCCAAGTCTCTTCTCCATCCTAAGACAGACAGAAGACAAAGAAAAGGTCACTCTCGTTGTCGCCTGCCCTGCCACAACACACAGTACCTTGTCGCCCTCGTCGTCGTCTCGTCGTCGGCCGCCCTCGACGTTGTCGAAGGTTGACGTCTGTCTCAATCTTCATCCTTGCGTCATCTTGCATCCACGTGCACGCCCTGCAACACCATACATATGCAGTAATGAGTAAGAATAGGGAGTGACCGATTATCAGCAACAGGCGGATAATTGGCTTTTTTTTAACCCAAAAGTGCCCATTTGAATCAAAATGACAATTTAATCATGAATTGCAGTCTATTTCAGTGACAAATGTTTTTTTTAAAAAACAACTAAGCAGAACAAGTCTAAGTACCTGGTACTGTGAGGTTTCTTACCGGGCCGGCGCATGTCCCAGTCTACCGACATCATCCATCCTAAACAAAGAGAAAGAAAAAGGCTGATTTATAGAGAACCTTGAAAATATTTATGATTTAAAAAAATGAATTGAAGTTTCATACTTTGAGGCGTCTGTAGAGGAATCCCCATACTAGATTCATCCATGGACAGCCAGAGACGTGCAGATCTCATCGGTAGGGGCCCCAGCGTCTAGAAGGAATAGGATGGTGGTTATAGTCTATGAATGGCTGTAGAGATTTGCACGATCATTTGTTCCTGCTGCCAATAGGAAATCTGTGATATCTGTGGTATTTCACAAATTCATTGGCCATTTGTTTTGCTTAGGGTTCAGCTCCACACCAGTAACGGCTCAAGTAGCAGGGTTAGAAAGCTCAAGAATGGCGTCCCACAGGGGACACTGCTGACACCAATATCGTTCAACATCCTTGGTACATCCACAACCTCCTTACGGCAACAACAAAGTATGACTATGCAGACGACCCAAGTACTGTACTCCAGCACAGGTCAAACGAGAAGCAGCCACACTGGCCCTCACTTACAAGACATAGCTGAGTGAATCCATCAGAGACACCACAGCTCACAAACACAACCAACAACACAATCTGACACCTCAAGACATCCAGGTGAAGGCAAGACAGAGGGACCAGTGGAAGGCAGAAAAAACATCTAGCTTCAAAATACAATGAGGAATCCACAGATGTTCACACATCAAGGAGTGGAAAACTCTTAATACAGAAGTGGGACTGTGGAACACATGTTCATCCATCGCAAATACCAGCCACAAGAGGTGCGCCAAAAGCTTGGCGGCAAGAGTCTCCGACAACCGTGAGGCTTATATATCGACCACCGAATCATTCGCAGGTGGCATCATTTTTATTTTATTATTTTTCATCATTTGTTATCATTTATATCATTTGTTTTTATTGCTATCATTTTATTGTTTTTTTTATTGCTATAATTTATATTTCTAACATCTTTATTTCTATTTTTTCTATTTGTATTATTTATATTATATATATATATATATATATATATATATATATATATATATATATATATATATATATATATATATATATATATTATTTATATTATGCCTACTATTATTTCTACTATTATTAAGGTTAACTTGTTTGTTGTTTGTTTTGTGAATGACCAGAGACCAAACCCAGTATATCTCAACATCCATTTCCACCAGTCAGGTGGAAATAACAGCTTGCTACGGATATCACACTGCAAGCATTTGGGCGGCAGTGGCTCAGGAGGTAGAGCAGGTCCTCCAATGATCCACAGGTCGGTGGTTCGAATCCCGGCTCCTCCTATAGACAGTCGAAGTGTCCTTGGGCAAGACACTGAACCCCAAATTGCCTCCAATGAGTTGGTCGGTGTGAGCTTGTCACACTGGCATCAACTGCAATCCGTTAAAAATGCAATCCGTTATTAAGCTAATCACCACAGATATCACAATTTGACTTTGGCAGCAGCAAGAAATTAATGCCATGCTTCTCCCTATACAAACACTGTCCACATAGACATCTTAGCAGGCAGGATGGGGTGGTGGGCCTGGAGGTCATTCAGAACCCTGGAGATCTTCACAAGGCCATCTTCAGGTTGAGTGTTCCAGCAGCATCCGTTATCCACAGCTAGAAAGAAAAAAAAAAAAAGAAAGATGAGCCATTGAGCCATCTGTGCTATGATTGGCAGCAGAGTTATTGAGCAGCAGCACTGTCGAAAGCCCTAACCCTAACCCGATAACAGAACTAACATTTGCTGCTGTAGTAGAACGGTTACCATATGATCATATTTCACACAAAGTAAAGAGCAGAGCAGCTTAAAGGGGTATTTTACTTTCAATAAAACTTCGTAGACCATAGACTACATATTTTAAAAATACATGAAAACAGTAAATAAAATCCCATGGCCCTCTCACATATTAGAAAGACAATAGTCACCAGAAAAAAGATGAGTTGTTTTTGAATAATCTGTCATGGTTAAAATTTTAAGTTATAAGTTATAATTGGTTTGTATAGGAAGGAGGTGGACATGCTAAAATGAGCATCAAATATCTAAATAATGAACGGGGTAACTTATAAACTGTCTGGTGTGTTCACATGAGACCGAGAAGACTATAAAATGACCAAAAGTTGTTTTTTTTTCTTCTTTTTAAGTGGAATATCCCTTTAAGAGGAGAAGTGTTGGTATGTTAGCATAAGCACTGTCTTAGCTTATGCTAATGTTAATAAATGAGCCACATGTCCATGCTAACTACTAGCAGCACAAACACACAAACTTTCAAAGAGCAGAGCAGCTTACCAGAGGACAGAGCCATCTAGTAGAAGAGTTGCAACATTGGTGTGTGTGTGTGTGTGTGTGTGTGTGTGTGTGTGGTGTGTGTGTGTGTGTGTGTGTGTGTGTGTGTGTGTGTGTGTGTGTGTGTGTGTGTGTGTGTGTGTGTAGCAGCTAATCATCTGAGCCATTAACACAAGTGTATAAACTCACCTGTTTGGTGTAGATGAATATAACTGTTGTTTTCACCACCCTGTTAAACTCTGAGGGCATCCATGTCAACTAAAGTTACATTTAGATGCTTTTTACTTCCAAACTAAAGCAGAACTAGCCTAAACAAACAGTGTGAGCTCAGATGAGAGGGGGCGGCCATGATGGATCAAACCATCTTATAAGCCATAGGAAAACCACACCCCTGCTGCTCTGTAGACAGCTGATTGGTCCCAATGATGATGACACATTGAGCATGGAATCTGAGTCACGTGATCTGTTAGAGCAGGGTTTTCAACCTTTTGGACTTCAGGGACCACCATTTATTCAGCATTTGAGCCACGGACCACCATTTGATTACATTTTCACACCAAAGACCTAAAATTAAAGAATTCTTTAGGTTTTGTCCACAATTCCAGGCTGTATTTTGCCAACAAAACAGTATAACCTTCTTAATTAAGTGGTGCTAATTCCGATGATGAATATTTTAACTCTTGAGAGTGTAAATATATATTTTTTAATATTTATATTTATCAAGAGTTACATCTGGTACCTTCTTGGAAGTCCCTGAAACTAAACTGTTGTCATTACATTGGAAAAAAATCCCTTTGTCTCTGAAAGTAAATGTTTTTCTGTGGAACTAAAATGTCCCTGGAACTAAAATGTTGTCCCCAAAATGTAGGGCCCTGTAAAATATTGTAACAAGCTTGTGTCACACCAGTCAGTGGCGTGAAACAAGCTAACCCTGTTCTCAATGGGTTACACAAGTGATTCTAACATGGTTTGTACCGTATTTTCCGGACTAGAAAGCTAAAAAGCTTTAATTTTCTCAAAAATCCACACTGCGCCTTATAACCCAGTGCGCCTTATATATGGGTCATTCGACTGCAGTAGCTTCTATTCTCTGTTAACTGTAGTAGCTTCTATTCTCTGTGCCTTATAATCTGGTGCGCCTTATAATCTGGTGCGCCTTATAATCCGGTGCGCCTTATAATCCGGTGCGCCTTATAGTGCGGAAAATACGTTATATTAATGGTAGGATAAACTGGAAACGCTGGGGTTTTTATTATGGATCCCACCCGATTCTCTGGCACAGAGGGTGTCTGAACCAATCAGAACATGCATCTTTATAGATTTGCATTTGTTTACAATAGTTGTTCAGCTCTGCAATGTGTCTATGTCTTATTTTTAATTTCCACCACACACACACTTACGGGCAGCATCAGCATGGTCCCTGGGGGTCCGGCATACCGTCAGCCTCGGGGAGACCTGCACGACCAGGGGGTCCCTGGAGAGAGAGAGAGAGAGAGAGAGAGAGAGAGAGAGAGAGAGAGAGAGAGAGAGAGAGAGAGAGAGAGAGAGAGAGAGAGAGAGAGAGAGAGAGAGAGAGACAGAGACAGAGACAGAGACAGAGACAGAGAGAGAGAGAGAGAGAGAGAGAGAGAGAGAGAGAGAGAGAGAGAGAGAGAGAGAGAGAGACAGAGACAGAGAGAGACAGAGACAGAGAGAGATGAAATGAACAAAAAAATAATACCTGTATGTTGTTCCATGAACCTCCCAGAAGCAATGATATCACCTAAAAACAACAGTGAAAAAATACTATATAACTGTCAGTAACCCCTGGGTACATGATGATGATGATGTCACATGCACACCCTCTATAGACAATTTTTATCCTTCACAACTATACAGGAATACTTGGTACAACTGTGATGGGAGATTAATCATTAAACACATTATCAGAAGATTCTAGTTGTCTTAGATTCATTGAATGACTGAATGAATTTTCATTCATGAAAAGGAATGAATGCTTGAATGAATGAATATTTAATCTATGTGTCCGAACAATTTCTTGTCCCTTCCCACATGGGATTATCAGACACGGCAATTAATAATTGGCAGAAATGGAGAGCAGAAAGACAAAAAATGAAAAAACAACCAAGTCATACATGCAGTCACTCAGCAACAACAACAATAAATACTGTATATTTACCAACAGGAATTTAATTTAGTTGAATGTTACTCTATGGCACCTGTCCCATATTCTAATATTCAGTAATCCGTCCCATTAATCAGGTTGTCTTATTGTTATAAGTGGGTTAGGGTTAGGTCTCTCTCTCTCCAGGGTCCCCCTGGCTGTACAGGTCTCCCCGTGCCACTTGAACTAATCAAAATGGGACAACTGTTTGGGTGCTTGCTTGTGCCCAACACATTATGATCACCATGCATCCAGCTCAATTTGGCACCTGTCCACAGAGCTAAAACCACTACTAACTGCTGTCCTGACCATGGTATTACTGCGCTTAACTGACCTGCCAACTGTCCTGACTTTAACCCAACAGAGAATCTGGGTTGTATTGTCAAGAGGAAGGTGTGAGAGATAAGACTGAACAATACAAATTCATTTATGACTGTTATTGAAGCAAAACTGGGCTTCCATAACACCTCAACAGTGCCACAGGTTGATCACCTCCATGCCACACCCCATTAATGAAATAATTTGTTCTAAAGTAGCCCAGACCAAGTATTAACTGCATACATTAATATACTTTTCAGATAGTCAACATTTCTTGTTTAAAACACATTTTTTTGTTGTCTAATAAAATATTCTAATTTTTTGAAATCCTGATTTGGTGGGTTTTATGAGCTGGAAGCCAAAATTGTGTAAAAATAAACAAATAAAGAAATCATTTACAATGTGAGCACTGGATCTATAATTAATGAAAGTTCGGGATTTTGAATGGAACTGTGGAAATAAACCAACTTTTCCTTGATATTCTAATTTTTTGGAATGGACCTGTACACACACACACACACATATATATACAGTAGTGTCGTAACCCACACACACATATATATATATATATATATATATATATATATATATATATATATATATATATATATATATATATATATATATATATATATATATATATATATATATATATATATATATATATATATATATCCCAAACACCTGTTTAAGGGGTCACTTAGAAACGCCTGCATTTAGGAGGCAGGCATCCCACATCCAAAACCTTTGAAGTTGGACCGCATTCCATGAACACTACTATATTATATACCAGGGGTTTTCAACAGGTGGTCCGGGGACCACCAGTGGTCCTTGAGATGGTTCCAGGTGGTCCCCAAGCTAAATGATTGAAGGTTGGGTAACCAGATGTAACCAAACCAAATGAAACCAAATGGACCCTTGCGGGTCCATTTGGTTTCATTTTGACACTCTCAAGAGTTAAAATATTCATCATCTGAATTAGCACCACTTAATTAAGTTTACACTGTTTTGTTGGCAAAATACAGCCTGGATTTGTGGACAAACTCAAAAGAATTCTTTAATTTTAGGTCTTGTCATGTAATCAAATGGTGGATAAATGGTGGTCGCTGGAGTCAAAAAGGTTGAAAACCCCTGCCATACAGTATGGCTGGGGTTTTCAACCTTTTTGACACCAAAGACCTAAAATTAAAGAATTCTTTTGATTTTGTCCACAAACCCAGGCTGTATTTTTCCAACAAAACAGTGTAAACTTCTCAATTAAGTGGTGCTAATTCAGATGATGAATATTTTAAAAATGAAAACAAATGGACGCTTGCGGGTCCATTTGGTTTCATTTTGACACTCTCAAGGTTACATCTGGTTACCCAACCTTCCATCATTTAGCCTGGGGACCACCTGGAACCATCTCAAGGACCACTGGTGGTCCCCGGACCACCTGTTGAAAACCCCTGATATATAATAAAGTAGTGTTCATGGAATGCGGTCCAACTCCAAAGGTTTTGGATGTGGGATGCCTGCCTCCTAAATGCAGTCGTTTCTAAGTGACCCCAAACTTTTGAACGCTAGTGGTGTATATATATAAAATGATTACTTCTGTAAATCCAGAAGCAGCAAATCATATTGAAGGTAAAATCAAAGTGGGGGTAAAAAGGGAAGAGAGAAATATACAAAGAGGGGAAAGAGGGTGGGTGGGGGAATTATATTTGCATTTTGTTTTACAGAGGCCAGTTAAGAATTGCAGCTGCCCGTATGGACTATGTACCCATTGAGAGTGTTTTAGGAGTCAAGGGATTCACATGTCTTATTGACTGGTGGTAGGGTTACATTTTTGTGGCTAATGAGCGAATGGAATGAAGTCCCTTGTTTGTGCCGAATCTGGGTTGCAACTCCCTCTGGTGTTGTGGGAGTGGACTTGGTTGACATAAAGGAAGTATTTGGGGTTTGGGCCGGTACCTGGTGGTATTTTGGTAGTGTCTTGTGGACCAGACCTAGTGCAAGATGTTGTACTCTGTTATCAACCCTAAGCCAACCCAGACTGTCAAAGTGGGCAGGGGTGAGGTGATGCTGTGGAACGACTAGGTGGAGGAGGGATTTAGACATACAACAACATAATAACTGGCGTTGTTACCCTGGTAGAGACGCGCACTGGCAGAGACGCGCGCGCACACACAATTTTCATTAAGAGTAACTACAGGAAATCTAGCCCAAGTCTACACACCTAGAGAATGTAGAAGAGGAATGTTCATTTTGATCTGTATGTTGGACTGTTTGGTTTCCTAAATCCACCCTGGAATTGTGTACAAAAGCAAAATAAATCTTTAGTTTTGGCGTCTGTGGGGCTAAAATCAGGTCATCAAAGGGTGGTCTGTGGCTCGAATTCAGAATAAATACTGGGCCCTGGTATCAAAAAGGTTGAAAACCCCTGCTCTAGAAGATGTGGCAACAGCTGCTAAAAAGAAGACCATACAATAAGACAATACAATAAGAACAGAAGACAAAACAGTTTGCTTACAACGCAGCTGTCTGATCTGCAGGCTCCCCTGCATTCTGCCTTCTCCCCTGCATCCTCGCCCGTCCACCCTCTCCGTCATTGCAGCCATTTAGTGATGTATTTTTCGATCTCTTGGTCTGTATAACGAGGCGATGGCGGATTACGCTGCACAGCCGCTAAAACACACAGAGACAAAAAACTACTTTTCACGAAATACAAGAGTAACCTGTGGTACAATGTAGAGCTTTAATTGGGCCCAAAATGTTGAGGCTGGCCCTACAATAAGTTCAGCCGGGCCGACTCTAAGCCGATACATAGTTGACAACCTGAGAATGACACTTTTTCTAAACAAACCAATATTGCTGCTAGCAGATTATATTTTGGTAATTTGTTAACAAAGTATCCTATATATTAAATAAACTTTTAGATAGAGAATTCTGTCAGGCATAGGCTAAGCAACACATTGTGAACTTGTGAGAAGGGGGGGTTAATATGTTTGGTGTGCAACACCTTTGGACATCAAGGACCACTTCAACTCTTTTCATATCGTCGTTATGGTGGGATAATTACCACCATAATGACGCTATGGGGGCCGACTTTTTAAAATTAACATGGTTAAGGAGCGAAATAAGGAAATACAAGGTTTCAGCATGAAGGAAACAATACATCTTTATCTATAAAACGGACCAATACCTTAATCAATACATATATATTTTAATGGGGGCGGCAGTGGCTCAGAGGTAGAGTTACCGGATGGTAACCACAAGGTTGCCGGTTCGATCCCAGGCTCCTGCAGAGTTAGTGTCGATGTGTCCCTGGGCAAGACACTTAACCCCAAATTGCTCCTGATGTGCTAGTAGGTACCTTGCATGGTTTCCACTGCCATCAGTGTATGAATGTGGTGAATGTGATGCACAATCTGTGTAAAGCGCCTTGGATAAAGGCGCTATATAAATGCACCATTTACCATTTTAACTCTATGAGTGCCAGTTTTTTAGCCTATAGCACCCCCTAGGGACCGGTTTTATGCATTAAAAAATTTATTAATTATCTCAAAAACAAAAAATCACAAACAGCAGTTGTATACATTTTTTTTCACACATATCTCAGAGATGTGTAACTAAAGGGTTAAACCCCCCCCACCCCCCCACCCCCACCCCTGGCGATCGCATCATTTCTGGTCCAGGAATTGTCACTTCCTGGACCAGAAAAAAAATAATAAAACTTTTCCACCATTACACACCCACAGGAAAGATGCTAGGATGCTATTATGCCAAAATTAATCATATTGAAGTGAAAGTGAAAGTTAAGTTGCCATTGATTGCCACAATAGGCTCAGATATGGACCTAAATACACCCCCTGTCACCCAATTATGCACCCCCGCGGGTGCACCTCCCGTGGGGGGGTGCGGGGGGTCCCGCGGAAATCCCGCGGAAATCTCGCGGGATTTGTGCAAAGGCGATTTTATTTCGTCTTAACGTGCCTGGCATTTAAACAGTTAATTAATAATCTACCTTTCACATACACGGCCATCACAGGTTTCTATGAGTAGCTGTAGTGAACAAAGTTATTGAGCACAATACAAATGGAAGTGAGTCCAAGGGGGAGATGATGAATCTCAATATAAACTTACCAACCACAACACTCTTGACTCGTAGTTCTCTGAATCCAATCTTGCCATTGATGCCCCTCATGTTTGTTTGTTTGGCCAGGGTGTTTGCTAGCGTTGCAGCCATGACTCTCCAAACAGTCTCCTTTCAGCGCCAATACAGCACTCTGTGAATTGACATTTGTTAGTTGATCAGTCCAAGACGATACATGGACAATCTAGCGATACAATCCGATGATATGAAATTCATATAGTTAACTATTTAAAATGCATTGGCATTGTCTTAAACCAAGTAATTAAACCACTCCTTTTCGTTTTTCCCCTTTAAAAAAATTAAAATTTGATTTAGTATTAATGCAATCGATTATCTGCTGGGGGAGATTAGAGCCACTGTAAGATAAGGGTTAGTAGGGCTGCAAATATTGGCCAAAAATGATAATTGAACATTCCTTTTGATAGCCCTCATGGACCTAAATGGATATCAAACAGTTCAAAATACAAAACTATATTTTTATTAAGGCTGTTGAAAATAAAGTTAATTAGTTAAATTAATTTGGTTGATTAATCTGATTTTAAAAAATTAACGCAATTAACTCATGTGCACACTAACTCAAACCACTGAGCATTTTCTCATTGGTAAAAAAAAAATCTACAAGCATTGGGGAAGTATTTAAGAAATACCTTTCCCAGATTCTGTTTCTTTTTCAAATGTTCAAATCCTGTACAGGAAAACATGGCATATTTTGGACATAGTTCAAATGGTGATTAAATTAATTTAGAAGCTGTAATTAATTTGATAAAAAAACATCATTCAACAGCCCTATTTTTATATAGAATACATATTGCATATTGGGCTGCTGCTAGACACGTAATAATGTCCAGTAAAACTTTCCCTACTTGCCGTGGTGGAGGTCAGCTGTCCTCTCTTGCAAGATCAAATGAATGATTCATAATTATCTTAGCACAAACACGTGCACAACCATGATCACTGTAGGACCATCTGTCATACAGTGTGCAGTTATAGACAGTACACAAAACGGGAAATCAAAGCAATGCATTTTGATGTTTTTGGTTTAAATCAAATTAAACTGAGATTAAAGTTAGTCAACAGAGCAGTGTCAATGCAGGTCCGTGTGGACAGTGTGTTAAGAAGGGAGCAGGGGCAACCTCCCGTAAGAGGGCACTTCTGTGTTTTAGACATGTGGCAGGGCAGGGTCTGTAGCCCCTTTTGCGTCCGTGTGTGCACGTCGCTGTGGACTGTATATTCTGAGAGGCAGTGCGAACGAGGCAATAGTATGACAGTGGTGCATGGTAAATACAACTGATCTACAAGCTCACCACACGTTCAAGGGTTCAAGGTTCAAGGTTCAAGGTTTCTTTTATTAGCCATTTCAACAAGTTGAATTGGAATTTGTCTTGCTCATATGGGGGGATACCCAGACTGTACTGAGCGTGTCGCCAAGCAGTGCAGCGCCAACATCATACAGGCTGGGCGGGGTGGGGGGGGGGGTGAAGGGAACACAAGGAGAGATTCAAAAAAAGGAACACGATATTCATGTCATAGGCCTTCGATTTAGGTCATAACAAGTACATGGCATTCGAAAAACAATCTCGATTAGACAGACAAGTTACAAGCAGGGAAGGGAGGGGGTAGGAGGCAGAGTGTGTAGTAGTTATCAGTCCACGCTCCCAAGGCCTTTTGAATTGGCTGTATTTTACTCCACGGTGGAAAGCGAGAGTCTGTTAGTCCCATATGCGCATACGTTGCATGAATGACACATTTTAACTTTTAATTCTTCTCTCATTTCCGCACGGCACCGTTGTGTGGTAAAGCTAGACTCCTCTCATGCAGCCATCAAAAAAGGGTCTGTCTGTGTTTCCAAGTAAACACTGAAATCTTACCAGTTGGTTTTTGAGCTCAGGGGTGTTTTGTAGCTGCTCTTCCAGGTTTTGAAGCGCTTGGGCGTCATTTAATGGCAGCAGGTCTGGGTCAACACCTGTTAGAATGATAATCAGAAAAGGTTTCATCGCATCACTGGTTTATATGGTATAAATACTATATCCTTAAAGGTATAGTACGTGATTTGGAAAACCCTCCGGGCCCTCGGTAGCAAGATGTACACACTCTAATGTCAACTACCAAAATACCACCATGTACCTGTCCAAATACTGCCTTAATGTTGGTAGGGAACGCCCTACCAACAGTCACTCAGACATGCAAATCCCTTGACTCCTTCAGAACCACTCTCAAAGGACACCTACGGACGGCTGCAATTCTAGCCTGGCCTCCGTAAAAACATGATTCCCACACCCAGCCCCTTTCCCCTCTCCTTGTATATGTCTTTTCCCTTTTACCTCCACTATGATCTGCTGCTTCTGACTTTAGAGAAGTGAATATTTGTCTCTAAATGTCTTGATAAAATGAACAGGGTGGCTGACATTGTAAACAAGTGTATTCTTAACTGCAGTGTCCGTGCTCATGGTGGCTGAAAAAAAAAAAAAAACACACAAACCCGCCCCGCCTCCCCTTGACCCCCACTTTTAAAAAGTAAGGGAATTATAGTTATAGTTACCTCTGTGAAAAAGTAACTAGTTAATTTACTTAAAAAAGGGGTGGTGTTGTTCTGTGGTATTCACAAGTTTAGTGTGGAATTCCCATTTTACTGTCATTAATATACCTTAGAGATGTTGTGTGGACATGATAAAGATCTCCACTTCATATTGTTTCCTAGAAATGGAGTTTGTGTTTCGCCATGTTAATGATTTTTCTTTTAGGGCATTTTTTATTAAAGGGTGGAATTGCCCTTTAATGGCAGCATGCTAAGCATGGACTGTATCAAGATGCTTTTAGGATTTGCATTGGTTTTCTTTGCTGAGGACAATGCTTTGAACTCAGGCACAGCCCAGCTTTGATGTTAAATCCCTTTATTTTAGATCGTTTTGTAGCTATAGTACAACATATTTAGTTGTTACTGTACAGTACTTTAAAACAGTTGACATGTTGTACACATACCTAAAATAACTCTTATTTGCGTCGCCCTCGTTGAAAACAATGTATTTCCAACTCCAGTTTGTCCCTATTCAGACTGCATAATGAACAGGAGCTTGTGCACTTAGTTTCTGACCCCTCAATGTCGCCACTCTTCTATTAGATGGCTGTGGACGCACGTAGAGGAGCTGTTTGCTCCCAGAGCCTTGGAAATACAGAGTTACGCCAACTCCGTTCACTCCATGGCGCCAGTCCAATGGCGGCTCCTCTACATAGACTATTAGATAGTGACAACAAATAGTGACAGCCGAAGTTACTGAATGCATTGGAGCCTATGGGCTCGCGCGAGTACTAGAACCACGTGACCAGACTATTTTCTGTCCCCTCAATGTCGCAACTCTGTCTATTTCTAAGGCTCTGCTGCTTGCTTTGTCTGCTTACTAAAGCCCAGAGCCCTGATTAGCATGATTAACATTTGATCATTTGAACATCTAATTGATAAGCTATAGTTACAGCCGCTGCCACTACCACAGATCTACGGCAATCTTTGATTAGCTCCTTATTGTTTGATACGAACCTGCAGCTCGAACTTCTGGGAGACGGAGTAACACTCAAACATGTCCGACCGGAAACATGAACCCAAAGAAGAAACATGACGTTCCTGTTACACTGTGTTCTCTATTGTCATCCCGGCGGCCATAAATATTATGTATAGGCTATGAGTTTTAGAATTAATTTGAAACACATTAAAGGGGAACTCCACCCATTTTCAACATTTTAATGGCATTAAAATACCTTAGAGATGTTGTGTGGACATGATAAAAAAAGTTCCCCCAATTCTGTATTAACTAAAAAAAAACTGAAAAAACATTAACATGTTGAAATACATCCGATGACATCATCAAGATGTATTTCACCATGTTAATGATTTTTCATTCAGACCCTTTTTTCCTGAGAGGGTACAAATGGAACCAAATGGACCAGCTAAGGTCCATTTGGTTCACATTTGTATCCTCTCAGGATTTTTTTGAAAATGGGTGGAATTCCCCTTTAAAAATGTTACTGTTCACTATCGTCATCCCTGACGGCCATAATATTTATGTGGGCCATGAGTGTGCTATGAGTTTTAGAAGTAATTTGAAACACATTAAACATAATGCCGTTGCTATTACTGTTATTAACGCCATATAAAATACATTAATCTTTTACAAGGTATATAAAACCTTTAAACATTGTATGCCGTTTTTGTTTTAATCATCCATTCTGCAGTTCTCCAGTTCTCCACAGGAGGGCACCAAAGCCTCGCTTTGTGTGTGAGAATCTGCTATGTTTAACTCAGGCAACTGTCCTTGTTTAAGGAGCTTAATCCCCCTTTATATAGATCGTTTTGTAGTAATAGTGCAACATAAACCGTACAGAGACTTCAGACGTTAATGTACATCACTTTAAATCTGTTCTCATGTTGCACACAGGCCTAAAACAGCTCTTGTTTGCACCGCCATCATTGAAAACGATGTATTTCCAACTCCATTATGTGGTTCTGTTCATATGTCGACCGTACGACAGGACCGCGCTCCGAAAATAGCCGAGGTCTTTCGGCTATCTTCGACGACAGTGCATGCGGACAGAATCCGACAGGTCACAGATCTCAGTGTAACACACCGGAAGTCCCTGTTTTATTCTCTCCGTTTCTGTTTACATCTGGTTAGCATGCTAGCATGCTAGTCTGGCAGCTCCAATAGTGAATAATAACCAGTGCAGAGACATTAGACGTTATTGTACAATCAGTTGTCATGTTGTACAAAGGCCTAAAACAGTTTAAATCAGTTGTCATGTTGTACACAGGCCTAATACAGCTTTGCTTTGCGTCGCCCTCGTTGAAAACAATGTATTTCCAACTCCAGTTTGTCCCTATTCAGGGAGCATGAACTGCAGCTCAGTTTCTGACCCCTCAATGTCGCTACTCTGACGCTATGACTGCGCAGCCGCAGTATAGTCAACCCACCGGAAGTCTCTATATTAAAATGTGACCCCAGGTGGCGCCAGCATCAGAGCTACAAGCCAATAACAAGCTTTATTAGACACGTTGTGGGTTTGTAGATCTGCACAGTGCCAAGTCACAGAATTCCATGTGACTGTATCAAAATGTGACCACAGGTGGCGCCAACATCAGAGCTACAAGCCAATAACTAGCTTTATTAGAGACATGTTGTGGTTTGTAGATCTGCACAGTGGCGAGTCACAGAATTCCATGAGGTCACGCATGTGGGCGGAACACAACCGGAAGTCTCTGTATTAAAATGTGACCGCAGATGGCGCCAACATCAGCGCCAGAGCATGATGCAAAACCTACTGTAAAATGTAGATACACTTTAAATCCTTGTATCGTTTTGAAGTATTAGTGCACTATAGACAGAGCAGAGACTTTAAACGTTATTGTACATCACTTTAAATCAGTTGTCATGTTGTACACAGGCCTAAAACAGTTTAAATCAGTTGTCATGTTGTACACAGGCCTAAAACAGTTTAAATCAGTTGTCATGTTGTACACAGGCCTAAAACAGTTTAAATCAGTTGTCATGTTGTACACAGGCCTAAAACAGTTTAAATCAGTTGTCATGTTGTACACAGGCCTAAAACAGCTCTTATTTGCGCCGCCCTCGTTGAAAACAATGTATTTGTACATGTGAGTTTCAACAGCGCTATAGCATGGTGCAGTTGTCCGTTGTCACCACCAGGCGGCAGCAAAACCTACATTAGCTGTGAATGTAGATAAACTTCAACAAACACTTTAAAGTGGATTTTAAATCACTGGACCCCAAACCTTTTCATGTCAAGGACCCCCAAACTGACACTGCTTACCCACGGACCCACATTTGAAGAGATAATCAGTCCCTGGACCTCACTTTGGGAATCAGTAGTTTAAATAATGCACTTAACAGCAATTACAATATATTTAATACAATATATTTATTCAGTTGTTAATCATAATGGACTCTTGGCTAAACAAACCCCACAGCAAAAGTCCAATCCAGTGGTCCCCAAACTCTTTCATGTCAGAGACCCCCAAATCGGCCCACGGACCCCCTCTAGCAGTGATTCTCAACACCTTTCATTTTCAAGGACCCCCAGTTTGACAAGCATTAATAGTCTAGTTCATCTCTGATTAGTGCAGAGATGAACATTTGTAAACTCAGAGTTACAGACCAAGGGTCTGGGTCCATTTGGTTCCTTCATTTAGCTTTCTGATGGAATAGTGACTTACACAAATAATAATAATAATAACAACTATTATTATTGTTACCCATATTATTATTGATATTATTGTTATTATCAATACTATTATTATTAATAATCATCAAGTCATGTTTGTGCAATGACCATAAGATGATGGTACAGCATCCTATATATCCCCGTGATTCTACTGATTTTACTGCAGAAAAATAACAATTATAAGAATGGTGAATGGTCTTAATCAGGGGTTTTCAACCTTTTTGATGCCAGGGCCCACTATTTATTCAGCATTTGAGCTATGGACCAGTTGATGACAGTTTCACCCCTCACACCCAAAACTAAAGAGGGGGGAAGGGGTGGGCAGAGCCCACCCAAACGTGCATCCTGCCCACCCAATGAAAGGTAATATCAGTGGTTTTCAACCAGTGGTCCGGGGACCACCAGTGGTCCTTGAGAGGATTCCAGGTGGTCCCCAGAATAAATAATGTTAAGTTGGTTAACCAGATGTAACTCTTTGAGAGCGTAAGAATGAAACCAAATGGACCCTTGACATTTGGTTTCATTTTTACACTCTCAAGAGTTAAAATATTCATCATGTGAATTATCCCAAGTCTACACAACTAGAGAATGTAGGAGATTAATGGTCATTTGATCTGTATGTTTGACTGTTTTTCCCACAAATCCAGCCTGGAATTGTGGACAAAAGCAAAATAAATCTTTAGTATTGGGGTCTGTGGGTCTAAAATGTCATCAACTGGTGGTCCTCCCTGGCTCAAATGCCGAATAAATAGTGGGCCCTGGTGTCAAAAGGATTGAAAACCACTGCTTCATATAAAAACTCTGGAGTTGCCCATACACCCTGCCATTCTTTCAGCCCACCCTAGTAGGGCTGGCTAAATCCGGCCCTGGTCATATCTGCCAATAGATTCTGACTGATATTTTACACAGAGAACCACAATAGAACCAAGCCTAGGCCCTATATGGGCATGTTGGCTGCTACAGGGCCAAGATGTCATTATGTAGTCCTAGATTACATCTATATATGGACATGTTGGCTGCTACAGGGCCAAGATGTCATTATGTAGTCCTAGATTACATCTATATATGGGCATGTTGGCTGCTACAGGGCCAAGATGTCATTATGTAGTCCTAGATTACATCTATATATGGGCATGTTGGCTGCTACAGGGCCAAGATGTCATTATGTAGTCCTAGATTACATCTATATATGGGCATGTTGGCTGCTACAGGGCCAAGATGTGTAGTCCTACATTACGTCTATATTATATGGGCATGTTGGCTGCTACAGGGCCAAGATGTCATTATGTAGTCCTAGATTACATCTATATATGGGCATGTTGGCTGCTACAGGGCCAAGATGTCATTATGTAGTCCTAGATTACGTCCAGGTCTGCTTATCATTGTAAACAGCAATCTCTAAACACCTGAATCGTTTTACAATAACATTATTATCAGGCACAGGCCCTGACCTGAGGTTCATTCCACAGTGTGGGTGGCACAACAGAGAACCATTTATCTCCCTGAGATTACAGTTTGGATTTAAGGATCTTGTGGAGTTGTTGATCAGTCGACCTCAGTGTAGGCAGGAGAGAATCAGGGAGATATGATGGTGTTTCTGTGTGTCTGTGGAGAGGAGAGCGGCTGCATGTTGGACCAGCTGTAATCCAACCAGACAGCCTTGGGGAACCACAGTAAAGAGTCGGGTTGAAATAAAAGCATGGATAAGGCGTTCAAAATCGTGAAAGGAAACAGCGGGCTTAACTTTTGCCAACAGCCTCAAGAGTTTATCTACGAGACAAACAGTCAGATGGAAGTCAGCTGACAGGGAGTAAGACAGGTCAAACAGTCAGATGGAAGTCAGCTGACAGGGAGTAAGACAGGTCAAACTAACAGACTGACTGACTAGAACACACTAAGTTAGTAATCAAACACACAAGTAAAATAACAACTACAACAAATTAAACTCATCACTTTACTCTCATATATTTGAGACTGAATAGGTTTGGTTAACAGAGTATAAAAGTGGTGACGATATTTTTGTCAGTATTGATCAGACTGACATTGAAACTAAATGATAAGGTACAGTGTACTGTACTGTATCATTTAGTTTTATATGTCTAACTACGGTTGAAAGTTCATAAAGGTTATAATGGAGAGGCGCAAAATCCTATTTCCCATAAGAAAACAATTTCGGGAGGATAACTAAAAAGCCGTCATTTCAGTCGATAAGCTCTATGTTGATGTCATCTATGTCAGCTGTACAGGGACAGTAACACACGCACACACATCTCCAAAGACCCCTGACGTTCATGAACAATGTAGAATACAGTACATACCTGGCATTAGGAACGATGTAGGCTACAGTACATACCTGGGCATTATGAACGATGTAGAATACAGTACATACCTGGGCATTAGGAACGATGTAGGCTACAGTACATACCTGGGCATTAGGAACGATGTAGAATACAGTACATACCTGGGCATTAGGAACGATGTAGGCTACAGTACATACCTGGGCATTAGGAACGATGTAGAATAGAGTACATACCTGGGCATTATGATCGATGTAGGCTACAGTAAATACCTGGGCATTAGGAACGATGTAGAATACAGTACATACCTGGGCATTAGGAACGATGTAGGTTACAGTACATACCTGGGCATTAGGAACGATGTAGGTTACAGTAAATACCTGGGCATTAGGAACGATGTAGGTTACAGTACATACCTGGGCATTAGGAACGATGTAGGCTACAGTAGGGCGTTATCCCGTCCGGGGCCAAATGCAACTCTTTGGCTGACTCTGACCGGCCTGTGAAAGGGTACCATGGTTTTCAAACAGTGGTCCAGGGACCACCAGTCCTTGAGAGAATTCCAGTTAAATATGGAAAGTTTGCTAACCAGATGTAACTCTTTGAGAGCGTAAACATGAAACCAAATGGACCCGCAATGAAAAGTTAGAATATTCATCATGTGAATTAGCCCAAAGTCTACATAATCAGAGAATGTAAAATAATTAATGGTAATTTTGATCTGTATGTTTGACTGGTTTGTTTGTGAAATCCAGCCTGGTATTGTGGGCAAAAACAAAATAAATCTTTAGTTTTGGGGTCTGTGGGGCTAAAATGTCATCAAATAGTGGTCCCCCGTGGCTCAAGTTCTGAATAAATATTGGGCCCTGGTGTCAAAATGGTTGGTCTTATTTATACTTTTATCTTGAAATTAAATTAATATTACACAGACTTTAGTTCAGCCTTTAGTCTTGGCCCTCCACAATATTTTATGTATCTCATTTGGTTCCTTGGGAAAAATAATTGCCCACCGCTGCTACAGTATGTACTGTACATTGTACAAGTATGTGCAGTACAAACCCTCCCAACATTTCACAATAAAAGCACAACTCAACACAGAGGCTGTTACCATGGATGACACACCGATAAGAACTACACTGTTTTTCATAAAACCCTCAGTGTGTTTACAAGTAGTCTGACCAAAGCATTATGGGAATGGTAGTCCAGGAAGTATTATTGATGACATCAGAGACACAATGTTGAGTGGAACTGTTGTCTATAATGATCTATAACTGTCACATCAGAGACACTGGACTCACTGCTAAAATCTAAAATGTTGAGTGGAACTGTTGTCTATAATGATCTATAACGGTCACATCAGAGACACTGGACTCACTGCTAAAATCTAAAATGTTGAGTGGAACTGTTGTCTATAATGATCTATAACGGTCACATCAGAGACACTGGACTCACTGCTAAAATCTAAAATGTTCAGTGGAACTGTCAAGCTCTTTAGTTTAGGTAACAGATTCCCTGCTTGGAAGGGGCGCTACAGCCCACACAGAGGTTTAACTGGTTTCACTCGTACAATCACCACGCATTTAGCCTCGGGAGACCTGCACGAGAGAGAGAGAGAGAGAGGAGAGAGAGAGAGAGACAGAGACAGAGACAGAGACAGAGACAGAGACAGAGACAGAGACAGAGACAGAGAGAGAGAGAGAGAGAGAGAGAGAGAGAGAGAGAGATGATGAACAAAATAATATGTTGTTCCATGAACCTCCCAGAAGCAACGATATCACTTAAAAAACAACAGTGAAAAAATACTATATAACTGTCAGTAACCCCTGGGTACATGATGATGATGATGATGTCACATGCACACCCTCTATTGACAATTTTATCCTTCACACTATACAGGAATACTTGGTACAATTGTGATGGGAGATTAATCATTAAACACATTGTTATCAAAAGATTCTAGTTGTCTTAGATTCATTGAATGAATGAAAGAATGAATACATTTTCATTCATGAAAAGGAATGAATGACTGAATGACTGAATGACTGAATGAATGAATGAATGAATGAATGAATGAATGAATGAATGAATGAATGAATATTTAATTTATGTGTGCGAACAATTTCTTGTCCCTTCCCACATGGGACTATCATACACGGCAATTAATAATTGACAGAAATGGAGAGAAGAAAAACAAAAAATGAAAAAACAACCAAGTCATATATGCAGTCACTCAGCAACAACAACAATAAATACTGTATATTTACCAACAGGAATTCAATTTAGTTGAATGTTACTCTATGGCACCTGTTCCATATTCTAATATTCAGTAATCCGTCCCATTAATCAGGTTGTCTTATTGTTATAAGTGGGTTAGGGTTAGGTCTCTCTCTCTACATATATATCAATAATAAAGCTTTTATGATGGTCTAACCCGTCAAAGGCGGGGCCTATTTGGATAATAATGACGGTCTGCACCGTTATATAAGCAAGGGAAACAGTCTTTGTGTTATGGGCTAAGTTAGGACCTACAGTATACTAACTAGCGTGAAGTACAGCCAGTATAATAATATTTCAGTTTAAGTGTACACTGGTACTCTCTGTGTACTACTCACAAGTGTGATGTATTCCATGTCGTCACCCAGCAGACCTGTGTCGTTCAGAGTGTACTTGGCTTTCTTCATCTTCCTGTCCTTTCTCCACCTGGTGCTACTGTGTCCTACACACACACACACACACGCACGCACGCACGCACGCACACACGCACACACACAGATTCATTGATGAATGAATAAAAAAAAAATTCAGAAATGGAGAGTTACGGTACGATACGGTAAGTCAAGTATACACTGCAACAAAACAGCTTGGAGAATTTCAGTACAATTTAAGCACAACTACAACAAATCTGATGAATAGCTGTGATTAGACACACTAGTTCAGAATACACTTGTTTAAAATAGGGTTTTTCATTTCATCAAGCTATATAGACATACAAAATAATTACTTCTGTAAATCCAGAAGCAGCAAATCATAGTGAAGGTAAAATCAAAGTGGAGGAAAAAAGGGAAGAGAGAAATATACAAAGAGGGGAAAGAGGGTGGGTGGGGGAATTATATTTGCATTTTGTTTTACAGAGGCCAGTTAAAAATTGCAGCCGCCCGTATGGACTATGTACCTATTGAGAGTGTTTTTTAGGAGTCAAGGGATTCACATGTCTTATTGACTGGTGGTAGGGTTACATTTTTGTGGCTAATGAGTGAATGGAATGAAGTCCCTTGTTTGTGCCGAATCTGGGTTGCAACTCCCTCTGGTGTTGTGGGAGTGGACATGGTTGACATAAAGGAAGTATTTGGAGTTTGGGCCGGTACCTGGTGGTATTTTGGTAGTGTGGAGTTTGGGCCGGTACCTGGTGGTATTTTGGTAGTGTGGAGTTTGGGCCGGTACCTGGTGGTATTTTGGTGGTGTCTTGTGGACCAGGAAATCACCAGTAACTACAGAAAATCAAGCCCAAGTCTACACTAGAGGTCTTCACGGGGGGTCCGAACCCGAAAAAAGTCCGTCCGAGACCCGACAGTTCCGGCGGTGTGTTTTATCACAGTCACTCGGACAGGTCGGAATCGGACGTATCCCCGTCGGAAGTCGGACCAGTCAATCATTATGTGCAATACCCGAGACTACAGTGAGACGTATTCTTTCTCTACGTTTTTTTTTTTTTTTGCCTTTTTAATGATAATAAAATATTCTATCAACCAAGTGTGTGTATATTGTATCTTTGTCACTCTGCGAGTGCGCTTCTGGACATGCACTGACATGTATGATAGGGGCGACAGTCTGTGGTGTCCGTGTAGACAGCGTGTTACATAAGGGGCAGGGGCAAACTCCCGTATGAGGACACTTCTGTGTTTTAAACATGTGAAAGAGCTGGGGCTGCAGGCCCCTTTTTAATCTGTGGGTGTGTGCACGTACCTGTAGAGTGTAGAGTAGACTGGCAGCACGGAACAGTGTTAGCGAGCCGAGGCAGCGTCGCATGCGAAATATAACTGATCTACAGGTTCATCAAACGTAGGCAAGGCGGGGGAGGGATTTGGTGGCGGGTCTGTCGGACGGTCAAAAATAATCCGACTTCGGTCGGGCTCGGCGAAGCAATTTGGGGAAAATCTCAGAACAGTTCGGAACCGGAAAACCATGCCACGGATCGACTCGGATCCAATTTATTTATTTGAAAATATTTTAGGAACAGTTCGGAATCGGTGATATTGCACGGATTTATTTCGGATTTCGGATGGCATTTTTGAGAACCGTGAAGACCTCTAGTCTACACACCTAGAGAATGTAGAAGAGGAATGTTCATTTTGATCTGTATGTTGGACTGTTTGGTTTCCTAAATCCAGCCTGGAATTGTGTACAAAACCAAAATAAATCTTTAGTTTTGGCGTTTGTGGGGCTAAAATGTCATCAAAGGGTGGTCTCTGGCTCGAATTCAGAATAAATAGTGGGCCCTGGTATCAAAAAGTTGAAAACCCCTGCTCTAGAAGATGTGGCAACAGCTGCTAAAAAGAAGACCATACAATAAGACAATACAATAAGAACACAAGACAAAAACAGTTTGCTTACAACCCAGCTGTCTGATCTGCAGGCTCCCCTGCATTCTGCCTTCTCCTCTGCATCCTCGCCCGTCCACCCTCTCCGTCATTGCAGCCATTTAGTGATGTATTTTTCGATCTCTTGGTCTGTAGCACGAGGCGATGGCGGATTACGCTGCACAGCCGCTAAAACACACAGACACAAAAAACTACTTTTCACGAAATACAAGAGTAACCTGTGGTACAATGTAGAGCTTTAATTGGACCCAAAATGTTGAGGCTGGCCCTACAATAAGTTCAGGGCCGACTCTAAGCCGATACATAGTTGACAACCTGAGAATGACACTTTTTCTAAACAAACCAATATTGCTGCTAGCAGATTATATTTTGGTAATTTGTTAACAAAGTATCCTATATATTAAATAAACTTTTAGATAGAGAATTCTGTCAGGCATAGGCTAAGCAACACATTGTGAACTTGTGAGAAGGGGGGGTTAATATTTTTGGTGTGCAACACCTTTGGACATCAAGGACCACTTCAACTCTTTTCATATTGTCGTTATGGTGGGATAATTACCACCACGCTATGGGGGCCGACTTTTTAAAATGGAGCGAAATAAGGAAACACAAGGTTCCAGCATGAAGGAAACAATACATATCTTTATCTATAAAACGGACCAATACCTTAATCAATACATATATATTTTAATAATCTACCTTTCACATACACGGCCATGACAGGTTTCTATGAGTAGCTGTAGTGAACAAAGTTATTGAGCACAATACAAATGGAAGTGAGTCCAAGGGGAGATGATGAATCTCAATATAAACTTACCAACCACAACACTCTTGACTCGTAGTCCTCTGAATCCAATCTTGCCATTGATGCCCCTCATGTTTGTTTGTTTGGCCAGGGTGTTTGCTAGCGTTGCAGCCATGACTCTCCAAACAGTCTCCTTTCAGCGCCAATACAGCACTCTGTGAATTGACATTTGTTAGTTGATCAGTCCAAGACGATACATGGACAATCTAGCGATACAATCCGATGATTTGAAATTCATATAGTTAACTATTTAAAATGCATTGGCATTGTCTTAAACCAAGTAATTAAACCAGCATTTTCGCATTGGTAAAAAAAAAAAAAAAAAAAAAAAATCTACAAGCATTGGGAACTTTAAGAAGTATTTAAGTATTTAAGAAATAAACAGATCTTTTTCCCAGATTCTGTTTCTTTTTCAAATGTTCAAATCCTGTACAGGAAAACATGGCATATTTTGGACATAGTTCAAATGGTGATTAAATTAATTTAGAAGCTGTAATTAATTTGATAAAAAACATTTAATCATTCAACAGCCCTATTTTTATATAGAATACATATTGCATATTGGGCTGCTGCTAGACACATAATAATGTCCAGTAAAACTTTCCCTTTATTGCACTGGTCCTGTAGCCTACTTGCTGTGGTGGATGTCAGCTGTCCTCTCTTGCAAGATCAAATGAATCATTCATAATTATCTTAGCACACACACCTGCACAACCATGATCACTGTAGGACCATCTGTCATACAGTGTGCAGTTATAGACACAAAACGGGAAATCAAAGCAATGCATTTTGATGTTTTTGGTTTAAATCAAATTAAACTGAGATTAAAGTTAGTCAACAGAGCAGTGTCAATGCAGGTCCGTGTGGACAGCGTGTTAGGAAGGGAGCAGGGGCAACCTCCCGTAAGAGGGCACTTCTGTGTTTTAGACATGTTACAGGGCAGGGGCTGTAGCCCCCTTTTGCGTCCGTGTGTGCACGTCGCTGTGGACTGTATATTCTGAGAGGCAGTGCGAACGAGGCAATAGTATGACAGTAGTGCATGGTAAATACAACTGATCTACAAGCTCACCACACGTTGCACGAAGGACACATTTTAACTTTTAATTCTTCTCTCATTTCCGCACGGCACCGTTGTGTGGTAAAGCTAGACTCCTCTCATGCAGCCATCAAAAAGGGTCTGTCTGTGTTTCCAAGTAAACACTGAAATCTTACCAGTTGGTTTTTGAGCTCAGGGGTGTTTTGTAGCTGCTCTTCCAGGTTTTGAAGCGCTTGGGCGTCATTTAATGGCAGCAGGTCTGGGTCAACACCTGTTAGAATGATAATCAGAAAAGGTTTCATCACATCACTGGTTTATATGGTATAAATACTATATCCTTAAATAAGACAATACAATAAGAACACAAGACAAAAACAGTTTGTTTACTACGCAGCTGCATCCTCGCCCGTCCACCTATATATTAAATAAACTTTTAGATAGAGAATTCTGTCAGGCATAGGCTAAGCAACACATTGTGAACTTGTGAGAAGGGGGGGTTAATATTTTTGGTGTGCAATGCCTTTGGACATCAAGGACCACTTCAACTCTTTTCATATCTTCGTTATGGTGGGATAATTACCACCATAATGACGCTATGGGGGCCGACTTTTATAATTAACATGGTTAAGGGAGCAAAATAAGGAAATACAAGGTTTCAGCATGAAGGAAACAATACATATCTTTATCTATAAAACGGACCAATACCTTAATCAATACATATATATTTTAATAATCTACCTTTTACATACACGGCCATCACAGGTTTCTATGAGTAGCTGTAGTGAACAAAGTTATTGAGCACAATACAAATGGAAGTGAGTCCAAGGGGGAGATGATGAATCTCAATATAAACTTACCAACCACAGCACTCTTGACTCGTAGTTCTCTGAATCCCCTTTAAAAAAATAAAATTTGATTTAGTATTAATGCAATCGATTATCTGCTGGGGGAGATTAGAGCCACTGTAAGATAAGGGTTAGTAGGGCTGCAAATATTGGCCAAAAATGATAATTGAACATTCCTTTTGATAGCCCTCATGGACCTAAATGGATATCAAACAGTTCAAAATACAAATCTATATTTTTATTAAGGCTGTTGAAAATAAAGTTAATTAGTTAAATTAATTTTGATGATTAATCGGATTTAAAAAAAATAACGCAATTAACTCATGTGCACACGGACTCAAACCACTGAGCATTTTCTCATTGGTAAAAAAAAAAAAAATCTACAAGCATTGGGGACTTTAAAAAGTATTTAAGTATTTAAAAATACTTTTCCCAGATTCTGTTTCTTTTTCAAATGTTCAAGTCCTGTACAGGAAAACATGGCATATTTTGGACATAGTTCAAATGGTGATTAAATTAATTTAGAAGCTGTAATTAATTTGATAAAAAACATTTAATCATTCAACAGCCCTATTTTTATATAGAATACATATTGCATATTGGGCTGCTGCTAGACACATAATAATGTCCAGTAAAACTTTCCCTTTATTGCACTGGTCCTGTAGCCTACTTGCTGTGGTGGATGTCAGCTGTCCTCTCTTGCAAGATCAAATGAATCATTCATAATTATCTTAGCACACACACCTGCACAACCATGATCACTGTAGGACCATCTGTCATACAGTGTGCAGTTATAGACACAAAACGGGAAATCAAAGCAATGCATTTTGATGTTTTTGGTTTAAATCAAATTAAACTGAGATTAAAGTTAGTCAACAGAGCAGTGTCAATGCAGGTCCGTGTGGACAGCGTGTTAGGAAGGGAGCAGGGGCAACCTCCCGTAAGAGGGCACTTCTGTGTTTTAGACATGTTACAGGGCAGGGGCTGTAGCCCCCTTTTGCGTCCGTGTGTGCACGTCGCTGTGGACTGTATATTCTGAGAGGCAGTGCGAACGAGGCAATAGTATGACAGTAGTGCATGGTAAATACAACTGATCTACAAGCTCACCACACGTTGCACGAAGGACACATTTTAACTTTTAATTCTTCTCTCATTTCCGCACGGCACCGTTGTGTGGTAAAGCTAGACTCCTCTCATGCAGCCATCAAAAAGGGTCTGTCTGTGTTTCCAAGTAAACACTGAAATCTTACCAGTTGGTTTTTGAGCTCAGGGGTGTTTTGTAGCTGCTCTTCCAGGTTTTGAAGCGCTTGGGCGTCATTTAATGGCAGCAGGTCTGGGTCAACACCTGTTAGAATGATAATCAGAAAAGGTTTCATCACATCACTGGTTTATATGGTATAAATACTATATCCTTAAATAAGACAATACAATAAGAACACAAGACAAAAACAGTTTGTTTACTACGCAGCTGCATCCTCGCCCGTCCACCTATATATTAAATAAACTTTTAGATAGAGAATTCTGTCAGGCATAGGCTAAGCAACACATTGTGAACTTGTGAGAAGGGGGGGTTAATATTTTTGGTGTGCAATGCCTTTGGACATCAAGGACCACTTCAACTCTTTTCATATCTTCGTTATGGTGGGATAATTACCACCATAATGACGCTATGGGGGCCGACTTTTTATAATTAACATGGTTAAGGGAGCAAAATAAGGAAATACAAGGTTTCAGCATGAAGGAAACAATACATATCTTTATCTATAAAACGGACCAATACCTTAATCAATACATATATATTTTAATAATCTACCTTTTACATACACGGCCATCACAGGTTTCTATGAGTAGCTGTAGTGAACAAAGTTATTGAGCACAATACAAATGGAAGTGAGTCCAAGGGGGAGATGATGAATCTCAATATAAACTTACCAACCACAGCACTCTTGACTCGTAGTTCTCTGAATCCCCTTTAAAAAAATAAAATTTGATTAGTATTAATGCAATCGATTATCTGCTGGGGGAGATTAGAGCCACTGTAAGATAAGGGTTAGTAGGGCTGCAAATATTGGCCAAAAATGATAATTGAACATTCCTTTTGATAGCCCTCATGGACCTAAATGGATATCAAACAGTTCAAAATACAAATCTATATTTTTATTAAGGCTGTTGAAAATAAAGTTAATTAGTTAAATTAATTTTGATGATTAATCGGATTTAAAAAAAATAACGCAATTAACTCATGTGCACACGGACTCAAACCACTGAGCATTTTCTCATTGGTAAAAAAAAAAATAATAATCTACAAGCATTGGGGACTTTAAAAAGTATTTAAGTATTTAAAAATACTTTTCCCAGATTCTGTTTCTTTTTCAAATGTTCAAGTCCTGTACAGGAAAACATGGCATATTTTGGACATAGTTCAAATGGTGATTAAATTAATTTAGAAGCTGTAATTAATTTGATAAAAAACATTTAATCATTCAACAGCCCTATTTTTATATAGAATACATATTGCATATTGGGCTGCTGCTAGACACATAATAATGTCCAGTAAAACTTTCCCTTTATTGCACTGGTCCTGTAGCCTACTTGCTGTGGTGGATGTCAGCTGTCCTCTCTTGCAAGATCAAATGAATCATTCATAATTATCTTAGCACACACACCTGCACAACCATGATCACTGTAGGACCATCTGTCATACAGTGTGCAGTTATAGACACAAAACGGGAAATCAAAGCAATGCATTTGGATGTTTTTGGTTTAAATCAAATTAAGCTGAGATTAAAGTTAGTCAACAGAGCAGTGTCAATGCAGGTCCGTGTGGACAGTGTGTTAGGAAGGGAGCAGGGGCAACCTCCCGTAAGAGGGCACTTCTGTGTTTTAGACATGTTACAGGGCAGGGGCTGTAGCCCCCTTTTGCGTCCGTGTGCACGTCGCTGTGGACTGTATTCTGAGAGGCAGTGCGAACGAGGCAATAGTATGACAGTGGTGCATGGTAAATACAACTGATCTACAAGCTCACCACACGTTGCATGAAGGACACATTTTAACTTTTAATTCTTCTCTCATTTCCGCACGGCACCGTTGTGTGGTAAAGCTAGACTCCTCTCATGCAGCCATCAAAAAGGGTCTGTCTGTGTTTCCAAGTAAACACTGAAATCTTACCAGTTGGTTTTTGAGCTCAGGGGTGTTTTGTAGCTGCTCTTCCAGGTTTTGAAGCGCTTGGGCGTCATTTAATGGCAGCAGGTCTGGGTCAACACCTGTTAGAATGATAATCAGAAAAGGTTTCATCGCATCACTGGTTTAGTATAAATACTATATCCTTAAAGGTATAGTACGTGATTTGGAAAACCCTCCGGGCCCCCGGTAGCAAGATGTACACACTCTAATGTCAACTACCAAAATACCACCATGTACCTGTCCAAATACTGCCTTAATGTTGGTAGGGAACGCCCTACCAACAGTCACTCAGACATGCAAATCCCTTAACTCCTTCAGAACCACTCTCAAAGGACACCTACGGACGGCTGCAATTCTAGCCTGGCCTCTGTAAAAATATGATTCCCACACCCAGCCCCTCTCCCCTCTCCTTGTATATGTCTTTTCCCTTTTACCTCCACTATGATCTGCTGCTTCTGACTTTAGAGGAGTGAATATTTGTCTCTAAATGTCTTGATGAAATGAACAGGGTGGCTGACATTGTAAACTAGTGTATTCTTAACTGCAGAAGCGGATTCCTGTGTACGTGCTCATGGTGGCTGAAAAAAAAGTAAGGGGATTATAGTTATAGTTACCTCTGTGAAAAAGTAACTAGTTACTTTACTTTACTTTAAAAAGGGGGTGGTGTTGTTCTGTGGTATTCATGGTCACAAGTTTAGTGTGGAATTCCCATTTTACTGTCATTAATATACCTTAGAGATGTTGTGTGATGATAAAGATCTCCACATTGTCTTCATATTGTTTCCTAGAAATGGAGTTTGTGTTTCGCCATGTTAGTGATTTTTCTTTTAGGGCATTTTTTGAAAAAAGGGTGGAATTGCTCTTTAATGGCAGCATGCTAAGCATGGACTGTATCAAGATGCTTTTTAGGATTTGCATTGGTTTTCTTTGCTGAGGACAATGCTTTGAACTCAGGCACAGCCCAGCTTTGATGTTAAATCCCTTTATTTTAGATCGTTTTGCAGCTATAGTACAACATATTTAGTTGTTACTGTACAGTACTTTAAAACAGTTGACATGTTGTACACATACCTAAAATAACTCTTATTTGCGTCGCCCTCGTTGAAAACAATGTATTTCCAACTCCAGTTTGTCCCTATTCAGACTGCATAATGAACAGGAGCTTGTGCACTTAGTTTCTGACCCCTCAATGTCGCCACTCTTCTATTAGATGGCTGTGGACGCACGTAGAGGAGCTGTTTGCTCCCAGAGCCTTGGAAATACAGAGTTACGCCAACTCCGTTCACTCCATGGCGCCAGTCCAATGGCGGCTCCTCTACATAGACTATTAGATAGTGACAACAAATAGTCACAGCCGGTGTTACAGTTCGTCGGCAGACCGAGTTATCTCCAGACGGCGTCAGTCGTCACCGTAGAGACGGCAGATGTTGCTTCAAGCCCCATATAGCGTAGTCGTCCGCGACAGTGCCTTTTTCATTTACCCTCTTTTTTCGATCAAAATCCTAAACACTTTGCCGTTCATTACCGATGCGATTCCTGTCTGAAGCGTTGGGCAGGCCTTGTGTGGACCTAATAGCTACTCGTGTTGTTGTTGTTGTGGACTGAGAAACAGGAAGAGCTAGACCAGAGACAGACAACCCTAATTCCTCTCTCTCTTAAAATAATCACATCACCTGTAAGAATAAAGACAACTATTCACCATTTGGCATATGAGCGTGTCACGTGACCATGTAACCCTGCATGCATTGCATGAAAATAAACGCACCGATGAACGAACTAATAAATAAATAAATAAATCTCCGTCGGGATTCGAACACTGCCCAAAGGATAAGCCCACAGGTCTACAGCGTAGACCGCTGCGCCATCGAAGGCGCAATATCATTGCCTCGTAATCACTTCATACAGTACATAGAACCTGACAACCGATTTTTTTTTTTGGTCAGGTTAGATCAAGTTCAGACGGTCAGACCTCATTCACCACATTGCTTTGCTTAAATATAGCCGTTTAATCCCGGTTTGTTACTAAATCAACTCTCACCATCATGACCTAAAGTCACTCAGTCATGGTATACAGGCTACTCAGAAATTGGAAGTATATGAAGCATTATATGTAGATAAACAGTTCGTTGATAACCTGGCCTCAATATATCATAGATAAAAAATAATGTAAAACCACATACACCAAACACACCAACCCAAATTAATCCATAACAAATGAACTATGCGTTAATAAATTGAATGATTCATTGGTTGAGCAATTGATCGATCAACATTGATTGATTGATATGCACAGTATGTAGAATAAGTAGGCCTACACTTCTTGTCTTTATTTCACAGCAGTGCCAACTTCTCCCATGTCTGTGTCTGTAGGCTACTGTGAGATAAATTAGACCTTTAAAGCTCACACCATTACTTAAGAGTGTGCACTGTAGCTGGGCCCATTAAGGTCACAGAGATACTGAGTTTTCTATATAGTGATATAGTGTCTGAAAAAGAATCAGAACTTTCCAGGGCAGACATGACAGTGCTGGACCTATGCTTCCATCGAGGAATCGAGCAATATAGCAGGTCGCATAAGCTTTTAATCATGTTCATTTGCTGTTCATATTCATATCATGAAAGGGAAGCACTCAGCCCCATTTTGTAATCAATACTGTATGTTAAATGTCCTACAGAAGTTATAAATTACAGACTTTTATTGGACTGGAGATGTGAGATGAATCTCTCTCTCTCACCAACTGGGAGTGCATCAAGCAACAACAAACACACTACTACTACTACTACTACTACTACTACTACTACTACTACTACTACTACTACTACTACTACTACTACTATTAATAATAATAATAAAACAGTAGCTCTACACCATTGGGGTCAAAATGGTGAATGGATGGATTCATGTATGTCAGGCTTTGGGGCCAAAACTGGCTGCTCCTAAATTCGGGCCATATGTTTTGTTATATGTAAAAACATGTTCCTTTGTGGACTTTCCTTTTTTTTATTTTTATTTTTTAAGGAACTTCTTTTCAGTTTGGGGATTATTTGTCTAAGAAGAGTGCTCCTCAGTTTGGGGCTTATCTTCATGCACTGAAGCATGAGCTCAGCCACGGTCTTTATTTGATTTATTTAATTAAAAAAAAGGAATGCTCACTCCTCATACATTGAAGGAAGCATGAACTCAGTTCAGGGCTCTTATAGGTTGGCAGAGGGAGCATAGCGCCGAGGATTATAGCGTAAGCGATTGGCACTGGGTGTAAAAGGTGCTGTAGGATAAAATAATAAAAAGATGGTGTCTTGTTGCTCTTGACTTAGTAAATCAGGATGACAAAATAATCTACACATTAAAATATGGAATGAGTGAACCCCTAACGTTTGTAGAAGTATGCAAGGTCATCCTAGACTGAGGAAATGTTTGTCTCTCTGCATTCATGAATGCTGTTTTATTGCAAAATGTCTAATTTATAAATTTAACCCTGCCAAAAATCTATTAGGGTGCATGTCTACAGTGTCACATGTAGTGACAGCTCTCAACATGGACAGGAAAGGTTAGAAACCAATAGGCTATAGAGGAGCAAACTGCAGTGTACAGTTGTATGATTGCAACTGCTGTCCTGAAATGATCAGTGTGTGCACTTTTGACGTACAGGTCAAATAATGTGGTTTTAAATAATGTGGTTGGCTGATTAACTCGTCTTCTTTATTGTGTTGTATCTGTGAGGTATCATCTGTTTCATATATTTCCAATTACTGAGTAGCCTGTATACCATGACACTGAGTGACTTTAGGTCATGATGGTGAGAGTTGATTTAGTAACAAACCGGGATTAAACGGCTATATTTAAGCAAAGCAATGTGGTGAATGAGGTCTGACCGTCTGAACTTGATCTAACCTGACCAAAAAAAAAATCGGTTGTCAGGTTCTATGTACTGTATGAAGTGATTACGAGGCAACGATATTGCGCCTTCGATGGCGCAGCGGTCTACACTGTAGACCTGTGGGCTTATCCTTTGGGCAGTGTTCGAATCCCGGCGGAGATTTATTTATTTATTTATTAGTTCGTTCATCGGTGCGTTTATTTTCATGCAATGCATGCAGGGTTACATGGTCACGTGACACGCTCATATGCCAAATGGTGAATAGTTGTCTTTATTCTTACAGGTGATGTGATTATTTTAAGAGAGAGGAATTAGGGTTGTCTGTCTCTGGTCTAGCTCTTCCTGTTTCTCAGTCCACAACAACAACAACACGAGTAGCTATTAGGTCCACACAAGGCCTGCCCAACGCTTCAGACAGGAATCGCATCGGTAATGAACGGCAAAGTGTTTAGGATTTTGATCGAAAAAAGAGGGTAAATGAAAAAGGCACTGTCGCGGACGACTACGCTATATGGGGCTTGAAGCAACATCTGCCGTCTCTACGGTGACGACTGACGCCGTCTGGAGATAACTCGGTCTGCCGACGAACTGTAACACCGGAAGTCACTGAAAGCATTGGAGCCTATGGGCTCGCGCGAGTACTAGAACCACGTGACCAGACTATTTTCTGTCCCCTCATGTCGCAACTCTGTCTATTTCTAAGGCTCTGCTGCTTGCTTTGTCTGCTTACTAAAGCCCAGAGCCCTGATTAGCATGATTAACATTTGATCATTTGAACATCTAATTGATAAGCTATAGTTACAGCCGCTGCCACTACCACAGATCTACGGCAATCTTTGATTAGCTCCTTATTGTTTGATACGAACCTGCAGATCTAACTTCTGGGAGACGGAGTTACACTCAAACATGTCCGACCGGAAACATGAACCCAAAGAAGAAATATGACGTTCCTGTTAGAATTAATTTGAAACACGTTAAAGGGGAGCTCCAACCATTTTCAGTTTTAATATGTCATTAATATACCTTAGAGATGTTGTGTGGACATGATAAAAAAAAAAGTTCCCCCAATTCTGTATTAACTAAAAATGGAGGTCTGAAAAAACATTAACATGTTGAAATACATCTGATGACATCAGCAAGATGTATTTCCACCATGTTAATGATTTTTCTTTCAGACCCCTTTTTCCTGAGAGGGTACAAATGGAACCAAATGGACCCGCTAAGGTCCATTTGGTTCACATTTGTATTCTTTTGAAAATGGGTGCAATTCCCCTTTAAAATGGCCATTTATGTATAGGCTATGAGTTTTAGAATTGATTTGAAACACATTAAACATGATGCCGTTACTATTACTGTTATAACGCCATATAAAATGCATTAATCAATCATTTACAAGGTATATAAAACCATTAAACATTGTATGCCGTTATTATTTGGTGTTTTTGTTTTAATAGCTGTTATCAGTTTTGTAGAAGTGCGTACTTGACTTGTACTGTGTAACTGTCATCTCTGTTAATAAAATTTTCATTCATTTCATTCATTCAATCATCCATTCTGCAGTTCTCCAGTTCTCCACAGGAGGGCACCAAAGCCTCGCTTTGTGTGTGAGAATCTGCTATGTTTAACTCAGGCAACAGTCCTTGTTTAAGGAGCTTAATGCCCCTTTTTAAGATCGTTTTGTAGTACTAATAGTGAAGCATAAACCGTACAGAGACTTCAGACGTTATTGTACATCACTTTAAATCAGTTGTCATGTAGCACACAGGGCTAAAACAGCTCTTGTTTGCGCCGCCATCGTTGAAAACTATGTATTTCCAACTCCGGGTTGTCCCTATTCAGGCAGCGTTAACAACAGCTCAGTTTCTGACCCTCATTGTCGCTGCTCTGACACTATTGTGTGGTTCTGTTCATATGTCGACCGTACGACAGGACCGCGCTCCGAAAATAGCCGAGGTCTTATCGGCTATCTTCGGCGACAGTGCATGCGGACAGAATCCGACAGGTCACAGATCTCAGTGTAACACACCGGAAGTCCCTGTTTTATTCTCTCCGTTTCTGTTTACATCTGGTTAGCATGCTAGCATGCTGGTCTGGCAGCTCCAATAGTGAATAATAAACAGTGCAGAGACATTAGACGTTATTGTACATCACTTTAAATCAGTTGTCATGTTGTACACAGGCCTAACACAGCTTTGCTTTGCGTCGCCCTCGTTGAAAACAATGTATTTCCAACTCCAGTTTGTCCCTATTCAGCGAGCATGAACTGCAGCTCAGTTTCTGACCCCTCAATGTCGCTACTCTGACGCTATGACTGCGCAGCCGCAGTACTGTCAACCCACCGGAAGTCTCTATATTAAAATGTGACCCCAGGTGGCGCCAACAGCAGAGCTACAAGCCAATAACCAGCTTTATTAGAGACATGTTGTGGGTTTGTAGATCTGCACAGTGGCGAGTCACAGAATTCCATGAGGTCACGCATGTGGGCGGAACACAACCGGAAGTCTCTGTATTAAAATGTGACCGCAGATGGCGCCAACATCAGCGCCAGAGCATGATGCAAAACCTACTGTAAAATGTAGATACACTTTAAATCCTTGCATCGTTTTGAAGTATTAGTGCACCATAGACAGAGCAGAGACTTTAAACGTTATTGTACATCACTTTAAATCAGTTGTCATGTTGTACACAGACCTAAAACAGTTTAAATCAGTTGTCATGTTGTACACAGGCCTAAAACAGTTTAAATCAGTTGTCATGTTGTACACAGGCCTAAAACAGTTTAAATCAGTTGTCATGTTGTACACAGGCCTAAAACAGTTTAAATCAGTTGTCATGTTGTACACAGGACTAAAACAGCTCTTATTTGCGCCGCCCTCGTTGAAAACAATGTATTTGTACGTGTGAGTTTCAACAGCGCTATAGCATGGTGCAGTTGTCCGTTGTCACCACCAGGCGGCAGCAAAACCTACATTAGCTGTGAATGTAGATAAACTTCAACAAACACTTTAAAGTGGATTTTAAATCACTGGACCCCAAACCTTTTCATGTCAAGGACCCCCAAACTGACACTGCTTAGCCCACGGACCCCCATTTGAAGAGATAATCAGTCCCTGGACCTCACTTTGGGAATCAGTAGTTTAAATAATGCACTTAACAGCAATTACAATATATTTAATAGAATACTACAGGTATATTTATTCAGTTTTTAATCATAATGGAATCTTGGCTAAACAAACCCCACAGCAAAAGTCCAATCCAGTGGTCCCCAAACTCTTTCATGTCAGAGACCCCCAAATCGGCCCACGGACCCCCTCTAGCAGTGATTCTCAACACCTTTCATTTTCAAGGACCCCCAGTTTGACAAGCATTAGTCTAGTTCATCTCTGCATTAGTGCAGAGATGAACATTTGTAAACTCAGAGTTACAGACCAAGGGTCTGGGTCCATTTGGTTCCTTCATTTAGCTTTCTGATGGAATAGTGACTTACACAAATAATAATAACAACTATTATTATTGTTACCCTTATTATTATTGATATTGTTATTATCAATAGGCCCTACTATTATTTATTTTGCTTTTGTCTACAATTCCAGGCTGTAGGGTCAAACATACAGATCAAAATGACCATTAATCTTCTTCATTAAGTGGTGCTAATTTAGATGATGAATATTATAACCCTTGATGACATTTTAGCCCCACCAACCCCCATAAAAACCTAAAGATTTATTTTAACTCTTGAGAGTGTAAGTAAGCATGAAACCAAATGGATCAGCAATTAAGAAGGGTCCATTTGGTTTCATTTTTACACTGTCAAGAATAGTTACATCTGGCTAACCAAACATTCCATTGGGTTAGGTCCCCATTGGGTTAGGAACACAGTTTTCATGCCAAGGACCACCAGAATCATCTATATTTGGCCCCCATCTGAAAACATGTTCTACAGGGATCCCCCAGAAGCAAAGATTTGAGTTAGAAATGTTTGCTTCTGAAATAATAGACTCAATAATAGACATTTTCATGATTTTTCATCGTCTGATATTTTTCAATTTCTAAAGTAAAATAACACCAAAATGCGTACAGTACAGAAGGTTAAATGAAAACTATTTATTTGAACACAGCGGATGGCAAAATGGAAACAAGGTCCTCACAGGCATATAAAACCAGTGCTGCAAAATGAACCTCCTCCAGGTTTAAACCTTTATTATGTTAGGTAAAATGACAGTGACAGTAATGCTGTGTTTATGTAAAATACTGATAGCATATATTTATAATATCTACATATAATATCTACGGTGGCACATAATTATTCTTAAAGGAAACTAGTTCACCCAAAAACAATGAGTTGTTTGTTTTCACTCGATTACACAAACCGTCTGTCTATCGTTGTTTAATCAGTATATGTTATGTTATCTAATGTTATCTTATGTTATCTAATGTTATCTTATGTTATTTATAAATACTTGGAGGCCTAGATTTTCACCACCGTTAAACCCCTCAACTTATTTGCCCTTTTAAACTATTAAAAAAAACATTTTTCAATAGTTCAAATAGCCAGTCTACAAGCTCACAGCCTGTCAATAGATTGGCACATTGAACTATTCCCAAAAGTTTTTAAAAATAGTAAAAACCCTAACCCTAACCCTGGAGAATTCCTCCTAAAGGGCTTTCCAGACGGCAACGATAAACGCCTGTATAAATGCGGCGATTCTCGATTCTCTCTGCAGTGCCGAAATAAAGAAAATCACCCCGTCGATTAACGCCAGGCGTTAATCGACGGGTGCTCACTGGAGCTCACTGGATTGAGCTTTCAAAAACGTCGCGCGAAACGTGTGCACGAAATGAGCACGCACGCAACGTCAAAAAGGTTGAAAACCACTGCTTCATAGAAAAACTTTGGAGTTGCCCACCCTGCCATTCTTCCAGCCCCCTAGTAGGGCTAGCTAAATCCGGCTCTGAGGCTACACTGTATTTAACTAAAAACAAACATGGGGCGACCGTTCTGCAGGAAATCAGGACTGAACCTTCCTGTTAGCGTCTGGGTGCAGCTTTACACCACGGACCAGAGCTGTAGGGTGGCTGGTGTCTAGACCCCCGATCACCCTAAAAGCCATCTTCCAACAAGCTGTAGTTCGACAGGCTCAATGTATTGTCGCTGATCCCTTACATGTTCTCTGAGTATGTGTTGATGCGAACGGGCAGGAGTTACAGAGCTCCACCGTTGATAAAATATAACCGGTTTAGACGTTCATTTATACCTCTCTCAATTAAGCTCTTAAATGGGGAGAGAATTTAGCATTTACCGGCGTAGGATACAGACTAGGGTGTAAATGTGTTAAGTGTAATTGTATTGTCCTGTATCTACTGTTATCTGTCTGTATTAAACTCTATGCAACTCTGCTCTCTGACTCCAAGACAAATTTCTCCCACGGGAGACTAATAAAGCTAACCTTGAACCTTGAATAGGGTTTACTGATAAGTTTGATAAGTCATTATTTTTGGGTGAACGTTTGAATTTGAACACAAACAAAATAAATAACAAATAAAACTATAACAGTAGTAGAAACTAATATAATACAACAATACAACAACAGCAGCTAAGTTCAAGTAATGTCACTGTGTGTGTGTGTGTGTGTGTGTGTGTGTGTGTGTGTGTGTGTGTGTGTGTGTGTGTGTGTGTGTGTGTGTGTGTGTGTGTGTGTGTGTGTGTGTGTGTGTGTGTGTGCACCCACACGTTAGGACATTAACTAAATATTTGACCATTCGATTATTCGACTAGCAAAACACGATTCGACTATTAATTCATTATTCATTATTCGCTAATAATGATTTTTGATATATATTTTACAATTTTCAGCAGCAGGCATTATGGATGTGTGCTATGATTGTTGGTTGATTGGTTATTTTTCATGTCATAATGTAACTGAGTTGCAGTAGTGTAATAGGCATGCACTGCTTCAATGGGAAGTCCAGAATCACATACTGTATTTTATTGGCTAAAAAACTATATATATATCACCATACACTAGTCGACAATTATTCGCAGTGAAAGTTACTGGGACAATGTAGTAAGCTACACTACTTGTTACTCTCAAAAAAAATGTAGCTAAACTACACTACAAGCTATCCCCAGAAAATTGTAGCAAGCTGCACTACAAGGCTTGTAGTGTAGCTTGCTACAATTTTCTGGGGATAGCTTGTACTACAAGCTACATGACAAAAGTAGCTTGCTGCATCAACAATACATATGTATACAGTAAATACTGTATATCTCAAATAATGTACAACTTTGTAAACATAATATTATATTGTTTGTTTTGTCTTGCTTTTTTCCTTCTTTTTTATCCTCTGGTCTATAAAGCACTTTGAGCTGCATTTTCTTGAAAATGTGTGGAATTCGAAAATGTGGATGGGAAAATGTAGTAAGCTACACTACTTGTTACTATTGAAAAAATGTAGTGTAGTAAGCTACACTACAAGTTACGGGAAAATGTAGTTAAGCTATGTAGCTTAGCTACTTGTAACAAGTTACTATCCATCACTGACTAGTCGACAATTATTCGCCCACCAAAGTATTTGATTGGACTACCAAAAAAATGTGTTTGGTTATTGCCCTAGTGTGCGCGTGCGTGCGCGTGTGTGCGTGTGTGCGTGTGTGTGTGTGTGTGTGTGGTGAGGGGCAACTCAGGTTTGCGTACACAATGGTTGACAACAGATAAAAGCACTCAATATTAATAATATTATGGGTAATAATAATAATTATAATAATAATAATAATTCACACTCCATCCGTAACTAATTTTAACTACACACACATTTGGCGTTGGATTCTCTGTTGAGTGAATACTATTTGAGTCTGAATAAATATTATACATATTATAGACCTGCGCAGTGACGACGCCGCCTCGGTTCCGGAAGTGTTTTCCCCATTCATTTTTCTCATAGACTTTTCGAAAATGATTCATATAAAGACGATTTCGCTGCGGACATGTACGCTGTACATGAATGTCTTCTTTTCAATGGTGTATTTAAAGTACATTAATATTTTACTGTACTAGAGTAGTATTTCCAGTTGTCACCACTTTTACTTCTACTCACTAAACTACAGCCAGAGACTAAATATCAGGTAAAGATAAAACCACTGCAGACCTGTGCTGTGTGTTTAGGATTAGACACAGGGGCGGATGTAACATTTCCCAATTGGGGGGGGGGGCAGGAGAAAAGGTATGGCTGCGGCTTCATGAAGTCGCACCCATACCATTTTCAGTTACAGGACTTTTATTAGTCAAGTAAAGCATCAATAATAACATCAGTTGTTGTTGAAGTTGCAACAGACACGCAGCATGCATAAAGCTAAAGGTCTGACTCAGAGAGTTTTCTGTTTTCAATGATGAAATGCTGTTGGTTTAGTGGTGACACAGCTGTAGTTAGTTAGTAGCAGTAGTAGTGTTTCACATCCTTTTTAAATAGAAGCACTTTAATTTGAAATATCTTGGGTTGTTTTGCATGCCATCGTGTTTGCTGCAGGGGCAGACTGGGCATAATGTGTTAGCCCGGTTGCCAGGGACGGATAACATTTCCAAATGGGGGGGCAATAGAAAATGGTATGGGGCGGCTTCATCGCCCGTGCCGCTTCGCACCACGGGCGATGAAGCCGCACTTTAATTTGAAATATCTTGGGTTGTTTTGCATGCCATCATCTTTGGTGGAGCAGTCTGGGCATTTAGGGGGGCATTGCCCCCCCATGTCCATGCTTAGATCCGCCCCCGTTGCTAACCAAACAAACACAGCTGACCAGTGTTACTAGCATGTGAACAAAAGCAGGAAAACATGTCGGATGATGATGTTTATAAAACCTAAAACCTGATGCTTCTTAATAATGAAGTGAAACGAAGTGAGTGACAGGGCTGTTGGCCAATCAGCTGTTGTGCTTGGGTTTTCACCCGGCACAAACGGCCCCAAAGGCAGGGAAGCCAGTCGTTGAATCACAGGGGGTAACCCTAACCCTAACCCTAACCCGGTTAGGGTTAGGGTTAACCCTAACCCTAACCCTAACGGCCCCAAAGGCAGGGAAGCCAGTCCTTGAATCACAGAGGGCTGAGCCAGGCTATTTAGAGTGAAAACTTAGTTACTTTGAAGAAATAAATTATTACATTTGCAAAATATATACTGTATATTAACACTTTTACGCATATTTGAAGATAACCGATCTACTTCAATATCATAACCTGATGTTAGTCTAGAAATGTTCTGTGATATTATTATAATCCCATGATATTTGTTTTAATGTAATCGTGAAACCAGTCTGCCAACCCGGGGAGATCATGCAGCGCGGCGGCTAACTCTGTTGGAGTTCAGTGATCTTAATGTGAACGAAGATGGAGGAAGGAGCGATGCTGGTGCCATCCTTAGAGAGGAGATGGATGTGACGATAACCTGAGGAAAGATCGTTAGGACACAGCGTTAGGACACATCGTTAGGACACATCGTTAGGACGCATCGATGCTGGTGCCATCCTTAGAGAGGAGATGGATGTGACGATAACCTGAGGATAGATCGTTAGGACACAGCGTTAGGACACATTGTTAGGACACATCGTTAGGACATATCGATGCTGGTGCCATCCTTGGAGAGGAGATGGATGTGACGATAACCTGAGGAAAGATCGTTAGGACACAGCGTTAGGACACATCGTTAGGACACATCGTTAGGACGCATCGTTAGGACACACCGTTAGGACACATCGTTAGGACGCATCGTTAGGACACACCGTTAGGACACATCGTTAGGACACATTGTTAGGACACATTGTTAGGACACATCGTTAGGACACATCGTTAGGACGCATCGTTAGGACACATCTCTGGTCTTGTACATCATGTAATTATTATCTGCATGTCATGACACTGTTGTGTGATGAAAGATAATTATTAATTAATCCAGGCCTGATCATCATCATGACATTGTCAGGCCCGGATGTAACATTTCCCAATTGGTGGATAGTTAGGGAAAATTAGCAATATTTTTGGACCATCTGTGAAAAAATTTACTACCAATAGCTTTCTTCACCAATGTGTTCTGATAGGTGTCTAGAATCACCTCTCAATTAGTGCAAGTCCAAATCCCATGGGAAAATCCTGGAGAGCCAATCAAAGTTATCGAGCACAGAGTGCTTTGGTGGAAAATATGAACAAAAATGAAAAGTCTAAAATGAAATTGTGGGGTGTCTAACTAGGGGTTTTCAGGGTGCTGAATCCATTCCAAACATTAGTTTTGGATAAAAATGTATCCCTGGTCATATAACTATGTATGTTGGTTATTAAGCTGTAAAAACACCCAAAAATGCTGTCCGCTTGACAAATAACCATTTAATATGAATATTTTTCACTTTAGAGTGGATATTACTGCCTCAAATGTACCTACAAAACTGCCCAACATCATAAGCTACGATTTGAGCCCAAGATGACCTCTCTGTCTAGAGAATTACTCTTTCTGTGGCCAAAAGTCTGCACTATACCTCAAATCGACATTTTCAGTCTATAGCCTTCCAGATGCATAGAATAGGTTGTGTTCTCCAACTACTGCCATAATAATCACCCATCAAATGAACATGCATTGCAGTCTAGTACATTACAGTTACAGTACAGTTGTGCAGCATGGTACAGTATAGCCTGCTGTACAGTACAGTAAGGTACAGTAAGGCCTGATGCAGTATAGTACAGTACATTAAAGTACAGTGCAGTAAGTTGCAGTACGGCCTGGTGCAGTACAGTACTGTACTGTACTGGCTTAAGCTAAATGTCTTAAAAACAAAAAGTATCATGCTTGGTTCCAGACATATGGTGAGTTCTAATCCAGAACTGAGTCTTGTTCTACAAGACACTGCTATTGAACAGGTTAAAGAGGCCAAGTTGTTGGGCGTGATCATTGATGAAACACTATCATGGTCAATGCACATTAGTAAAATAGTAGCTAAAATGAGTAGAAACATTTCAATGATAAGAAGAGGAGTACATCTGGTGCCTAGTTCATGATACACTGTCATGGATGAGAGTAGATCAAAGGTTGTCGTGTAGTCTTGTGACATTTCTGTTTAACATACAGTACATCATTCTGGTAAACCTACCGAGTTGTTTGCACAGTTGCAACCCACTAATACCAGACATAGTTATGCTACCAGACAGGCTACTGGTCATCATTTTACCACTCCCATAATTCCTAGAACAAATGCACTGAAGAAAACAGTTATGTATAGGGCAGGAAAAAATTGGAACGAGCTCCCACCATATATGATAAATATAAAAAGTAAATCAAGCTTTAAAAGGAAATTAAAAGTGGCAGTGATTAGGAAAGAAATTAGATTTAGTTAATTTGTGTCACTGTTTAATTTAATTATTTGAAAGAACATGGCCAATGTTTCAGTTTGCCATTGGTGACCTAGAGAGGTTGTGAATGATGATGCTGTATCTTTAACTATTTTTAAGTGAACAAGCAGTCACGAAGTGACTTGTTCACTTAATTGATATTGCTGCTTTTCTCCTTCTTCTTTTTCCGCCAGAAATAGCTGTTCTGGCTGAACCGTGCAGTCGGTTTTCGCGAAAATTGGTAATCTGGTAGAGGGTGATGCCAAACGGTGATGATGCGAAGCCTGTGACCACTGGTCAAATGGTGGCGCTATAGCACTCAACTGAAATTGCAAACTTTAAACACTTATAACTCATGAACTGCTCGACTCTCAGAAATGTAACTTATATTCACTTATGCGTCTGCTTATGCCGAACAACTTTTGTAGTCTGACTTTTGACCTCTGACCTTTAGATGAAACGCCATCTTGAATTATATGTAAAACAGTTAAAATGTCTCTTCTCCTACAATCTTTGATCAAAATGCATAACAATGACCTACACATGAACTTTGGAGCCATACAAACATGGGATGGGTGTGAATCATGTTTTTAGTGAAAAAAATGATGTTTTTACGAGCCAATGAAAATTGCTCGTTTGTGAAAATGATTCTAATGCCCCTAATCTACACATGCAGCGTAATCTGCTTCTGATATTTTACAGTTTTGTAGAGGGGGATGCCAAATAGCAGCAAAACCAGTCTTACTCCAATTGCTCAAATGGGGGCGCTATAACAATTCTTTGAAACTGAAACATTTGAATAACCACAACTCGGGCCTCGTTTGGCCAAAAATCATGGGACTTGTTTCTACATGTTCCTTGATTCATGTGGAACGCATCTGTAACTTTGACCGGTAAGCTCCACCCCCAGAGTGTCTGCCATTTTAAGCAGTTTGAAAAGTGCTCATGCCTGATTTTCTGCCTGGATTTTTGATCAATTTGCATGACACCTGCTACATGAGAACTTTGGCCCCATCCGGACAAAAGTTCCGAAGCAAATTTGTTTTCATCAAAAAATGACATTTTTATAAGCCAATGAAAATTGCTGCTTTGTGAAGAGTCTTGTAACCCAGCCAACCGCTTACCTCTGACAAACATGGCAACCCGCTTACCTTCCACCAACCTGGCAATCCACTCACACATATGACAGTTCTCACTCACTCCACTCCCATCTTCACCCTCTGTGGCAAGATGGCCGAAATGTTTGATACATGTGCAGCAGCTCCTCTCTTCTCCACAACAACTCCTTTGTACTAGACTTTACTCCACTCAGCGGTGAGTTAGTTGGCTTGGTATCATTAGTTTGATCATTGGTTCACTTATTTGATTATTTGATGTATTTGATTTTGAGTTATTTACAATTGTTTTGAGTTATGTTTGATTTCATTATGTGGTTTTGAATTGGCATTTTTGTTTGAAAAGATACTTTTAGGTAAATCATTTTGTTTACATGATTGGTCAAGCTAAAAGTTGGTTTTAAGTTAAGAGAAATGAATTCATGAATTGATTCAAAGATATTTAAGATGACTAAAACATTAAGTAGGGCTACTAAAGATTAAAAGCATGCTAATATGGAAACAATTTAAATTAATGAAAATGGATGAAAATGATCCATGAGTGAAATGACTTGATCTTGATCACATCAAGTCATTTCGTCATGATATTTGATTTAATTTATGTTTTATATTGCTTTGTTTGTACAACAATGGGAACTGATGTAGACACCTGGCCCTCCAGGCCAGGGTTTTTTTTTGTGTGCCCAGAACACCTTGGACCCAACATTGGATGGTTCTGGAACCGGCTGGTTCCAGACCTGGCGAGCCGACCCAGGAACCCCACCTCAGACCCACTCAGTCTTTGTATGTAGTTCATGGTTCTCCATCAAGGAGAAAGAGACTTGACTCACAGAGACTAAAACCTTGACTGGACTTAAAGGGCCCCCCATTCTTCTTTTTTTATTTTCTACACCCAAATGTACTGTGCTTCAATACAAACAAGGTCAATAATAATTTTGTGTTTAAAACTTTAATACTGCTTTTGTGTCTCATTGGTTTCACCCCATTCTATTGAGCTCCTTTGCCGAATCTAGTTACTTCTGGTTGTACGCAGTCATTAATGGTTATTTTTACAATTCAGTCAATTATTCAATTATTAATTAATTACTTCAGTTATCCATTGCGCCACTAGCTACAGTCTTCTTCTGCTTGTTTCTCTCTGGCAACACTGGAGCAAGTATATTGTGCCAGATTGTGTGAGAGCAATAAGCATGTGGAACTTATGGAAGCATGTGAAATATGGTCTTCTGCAAGGCGAGTTTTCCATTTTTATATGGCTTATTGTGCATATAGTGCTGTTTGCATATTGTCAGACGGTTTGGTGGTCTTGCATGTATCTGTGATGTGATGATGTGTTACGAGCATGTCAATGTGCAAAGTTCGAATACTTGGTACCAAGATATAAAAGCTCCCATCATGTGATGAATGAGTGGCAAGTGTACACCCACATAGGAGATATATATATATATATATATATATATATATATATATATATATATATATATATATATATATATATATATATATATATATATATATATATAGTGGTGTCTCACTGGGGATCCAGAGCCATAACTGTGTTTCCAGGGTAACAGGTCAAACAGGAACAGCACGGCCTGCCCACGGACGTGTCATAGAGGGAGTGTATGTTCCCAAGTCACTCCTCCGCCAGCTGCGCCTAATACAGCCGACTCCCGCTCGTTACCAATCAGCAGCAGCTGGGCACTATATAAAGCCCACACAAACAGTGCAGCAGTATAGACTGGTTCACCTCAAACCCTGACAGGCGGCGTGTTTGTTTCTTGGCTCTGGACGGTAAGCTGAACACACTCTCGCTATTAGATAGGTGTACTTTTAAAGACATTGTAAACTGGATGTTAACACTTCTCTGTGCTCCAACCTAATAGGCAACTACGAGTGGGGTTGGAAACACGAACAGGAGCTTGTGTCCCCCGTAACCTGTGCCCGGAGAAAAACCCTTTGTTTACATTGGACGTACCTGGAGCTGGATTGATGCAAGGACAAGAGGAAGCCTGAATCTCCAAGCCACCCAAGGTCGTAAGAAAAGACTATTTTTTTTTTTTTACCACTTAATGGAATTAAAGCGGCACTGCCTAGAAGTCGCTAAGGATAAAGATTTTGTTTGAAGACACAAGTTGACGTTAACTGAAGAGGATATTTTTTGTTTCACGTCGTGAAAGAACTTTATTTGTCCCTTTATTCTGCCACTGAGTTTGTAGATCAGCCCAACCCCCCGCCGTGTAATTGAGTATAAATACTTACTTGAGCACTTACCTGACGGCCGAACCCACGGGGTCCCTACGAGGTGCTCTTTCGTCCCTAACTAAAAAGTATTTTCACTCTAATTACTTACCTCCGAAGAAAGTACTTTACTCTAATTACTTGCCCTGTAAAGTACTTTTACTCTAATTATTTTCTGCCTAAAGAAAGTACTTGTACTCCAATTACATAGCCTGCAAAGTACTTTTACTCTAATTATTTTCCGCCTAAAGAAAGTACTTGTACTCCAATTACATAGCCTGTAAAGTACTTTTACCCAGATTACTTACCTCCTGAAAGTATTTTTACTCTAAATACTCAAACCTGTAATTTGAGCGCCCTGCTTTCAAAACCACCCCCTGGAGGACCCCAACCTATGCTAATACTTACCGGACACCTGAAAGAGACCATACTTACCTTTCCATACCGCCTCCACCCCCCGAACCCTAGAAGAAAAGAGATCAGTTGGTTGACAGCCCAGACAGGAGCCTGAGGCCCCAACTACTACTCCACCTCTCATGTAGACTCACCTAACTTTGTTCTCTCGCCCCCTGCAGTACGAAGACTTCTGGAACCCCCTACACTTCTTGATTGAACTGTTAACCATCCTTGGCTGCTGATTGAAAACTGGCAATTTATTTACGTTTTTTGTTAATAAACCAAAGGGGCGCCACCGTGCGTCCACACACTGGTACTGTCTCTGTCCTCGATTTGTCTCAGACCTCCCACAATATATATATATATATATATATATATATATATATGAAAATTGCTCGCTTGTATCTTTTTGACTGTCCCTATTCGGCCAAGTTGTCACTAGTGACAGTTCACAGCTCAGCTCACCACTCACTCAGAGCTCACCAATCATTCACTCCGTCACACCAGGTTGCAATCACACACACCACACCCCCAGTATAAAGCCAGTACTCTGTCTCAGTCAGTGAGGTGCACATCACTGGCTGGGGACAGGTCTGTATGCTCTCCTTCTCTCAAACATTTTCCCAAACATTGCAATATAAAGCATTATACTAACACAGATTAACATCCTTTTAGACCTACATACAAACCCCACAGGTGAGCGTACTGAGCATGAATGAGCTGTGAATCTGAACAGAATTGGTGAGTTTTGTTTTGGAAACATTTGTTTGATCCGTTTTGTTTGGATTTGATGGTATAATATTGACATTATTTGTGAATACTGATTTTTGTTATTTGAACTTGTAGATCAGTTAGTTGTTTTATTGTAGATGTTTAATTTGGCCTTGTTGTGTTCAGGTTTTTCCAGTTAACTCTTCGACCGTCTGATCATGGTGACGATGAAAGTGAAGACAATGGCAAGCTAACCCAAAACAAACCTACTGTTCTGTTTCTGTCCTAACCTGACGGTAGGACCCTCCATGTCCAAACACACACTCTGACTACTGACTACACACACACTGACTCTCAATGACACTGATCCCGGATGAACTTTGGACAATTGACTAAACACTGACTTGGGTCGAATCTATGTTGGTTTAATTTAATTAATTTGCATTTGTTTATTTGGTTTTTGGTTTTCATTTTCTTTTCATTAATTCAATAATAATTTAATTAAGCATAATTTACAGTGTCCTGTGTTCTTTATGGTTCATTATAATTTCCTTCTAAAAACTACCTACTTCTGTCGCAGTACTGGTCCAAAAAACAAAAACATATTCTCACAAACTATACTCAACAAAAATATAAACGCAACACTTTTGTTTTTGCTCTCATTTTTCAGGCAATGGACTTAAAGACCTAAAATTCATTCCAGATATACAATATAGCCATTTCTCTCAAACACTGTTCACAAATCTGCCTAAATGTGTGATATTGAGCACTTCTGCCTTGTTAAGATAATCCATCCCACCTCACAGGTGTGCCACATCAAGATGTAGATGTGACATCATGGTTAGTGCACAGGTGTACCTTAGACTGTCCACAACAAAAGGCCACCGTTAAATGTGCAATTTTTCTTTGCCTTATTGGGGGTATGGGACTCCGAACCAGTCAGTATCTGGTGTGACCACCATTTGCCTCATGCAGTGCAACACATCTTCTTCGCATAGAGTTTATCAGATTGTCAATTGTGGCCGGTGGAATGTTGGTCCACTCCTCTTCAATGGCAATGTGAAGTTGCTGGATATTAGTGGGAACTGGTACACACTGTAAAAATGGTAATAACACATTATTACCACAGTATTACCATTTCGACTCGATCATGGCCAAATAGTGACAACCACCATTACCATTACATTGAGTTTTACCCTGGGTTACATATGGCTTATTGTGCTTGTCATACTGCCATACTGTTAACAACAATGAAGGAAATTATTCAGTCTGGATAGTTCAGTCAGTAGAGCGCCAGACTTCGGAACAGAATGTTGTGGTTTCAAGTCTGGCGACTGACAATCCAAAGCGCGAGTCTGTCAATTAGCTGATGTATTTCTCAAGTTCAGGCTCCCATGTTACTGTGGCTTGCGCGTATTGTTCTGACTCCTTATTGCTGCTTGCTTGTTCACGTCTTATTGCTGCTTGCAGCTATATTTTTTATTATTATTTCATTGTATGACAACTTGGACCCCAGGAAGAGTAGTCTTCACTGTGGTGACGACTAATGGGGATCCGTAATAAACATAAACATAAACTGTACCTTCCTGCACTGTACTGTACCATGCTGTACTGTATCATGCTGTACTGCAGCAGACTGCACTGTTGTGTAATGTAGCATACTTTACTGTAGCATATTGCACTATATACACACACCATACTGTATGTACAGTACACTACACTCCTGGATGGTGTGTGGCGCTAGAGTGAGACTGCCAGAAGGTCATTCGAATTATCATTTCAATTCCAGTGAATGTCTGTATTCTGATCCAAACAATTAAATCCTCTTCCATAGTCTGGATTCAATATCTTGCCTCAAAATACTGTCTATGCAGTCAAATTGCACAGACGTAGTGATGGCCTTCTACAGCTTGTACTCTTGCATCTACCCAAAAGGGAAACCTATTTCCCCATATTTTTCTACCCAAAGTACCTGTATGTGAGGAATTACGCGTAATTCTGTGAGGGTGATCATCAATCACATCAAAAACACAATGCCTCACATCAAAACTGAGTCAGAGCAAAAGACTGACATTTTCTTAATTTTGCTCTATTATGCAAGAGGGTCCTCTTTGAGTATGTTAAAACATTTAACTTTCAGGTATGTATCTGAAAGAGGGCTCATAAGAACAACCCAGAAATGCAAATCATCTCTTAACCACGGGTTTCATTTGAACTCAGAAAATGGCAAGCTAGAGCCTTTATGGTTTGAAGAAGGTGATGTCATCCCAAAGCCCTCATTGATATTGTCTGAAGAGGGGACAGACAAGGATGATGTAGAAGAAATTCATATACATGATGATGATGAAGAGGATGAGGAACATGAATATGATGATTAATCCTAAAGTAGTTGATAGGTAAACAATGATAGTGAAGGTGTCAAATATGCCATGGCATAACAATAATTCTGAAACAGCTATAATATGTGCATATTTGACTTTATATATTGTGTGAATATCAATGAAAAACAATTGTTTTCCTTCTGTACTATTTACAACTCATGTTTCTACCTTGAGATGGCAGTAGTTGGAGAACACAAGCTATTCAGGCATCTGGAAGGGTAGTGACTGAAAATGTTATCATCTTCGATTTGAGGTATAGTCAGACTTTTGGCCAGACAGAAAGAGGGCAGTTTTGTAGGTACATTTGAGGCAGTAATATCCACTCTAAAGTGAAAAATATTCATATTAAATGGTTATTTGTCAAGCGGACAGCATTTTTGGGGTGTTATTACAGCTTAACCCATTGTAGACTATCCCGATTCTAAAAATGTCTCTGAAATCCTAACCTAAGTGTACTGGAAAACTTCAAATTATTGTGTAACATCACCAAATTTTGACATTTTTTGATACTGTACATACTGTACAGAACGCATATTGGTGTTCCCGTCAACTAGGGTAAAACTACCACTAGGGGTTCCCGCCCACTATGGGTTAATAACCAACATAGGTTATATGGCCAGGGATACATTTTTATCCAAAACTAATGTTTGGAATGGATTCAGCACCCCTGAAAACCCCTAGTTAGACACCCCACAATTTCATTTTAGACTTTTAATTTTTGTTCATATTTTTCAACCAAGCACTCTGTGCTCCATAACTTTGATTGGCTCTCCAGGATTTTCCCATGGGATTTGGACTTGCACTAATTGAGAGGTGATTCTAGACACCTATCAGAACACATTGGTGAAGAAAGCTATTGGTAGTAAATTTTTTCACAGATGGTCCAAAAATATTGCTATTTTTCCCTAACTAGGAGGGCGGCTTCGCGCCACGGGCGATGAATTCACACCCATACCATTTTTCGGTTACAGGACTTTTATTAGTCAAGTAAAGCATCAATAATAACATCAGTTGTTGTTGAAGTTGCAACAGACACGCAGCATGCATAAAGCTAAAGGTCTGACTCAGAGAGTTTTCTGTTTTCAATGATGAAATGCTGTTGGTTTAGTGGTGACACAGCTGTAGTTAGTTAGTAGCAGTAGTAGTGTTTCACATCATTTAAGCACTTTAATTTCAAATATCTTTTAAATTTGGTTGTTTGCATGGCATCATGGTTGGTGGGGCAGTCAGGGCATTTAGGGGGGCATTGCGGGCAATGCCCCCCTAAATGCCCAGTCTGTCCCACCAAACACGATGCCATGCAAAACAACCCAAGATATTTCAAATTAAAGTGCTTATATTGAAAATGATGTGAAACACTACTACTGCTACTAACTAACTACAGCTGTGTCACCACTAAACCAACAGCATTTCATCATTGAAAACAGAAAACTCTCTGAGTCAGACCTTTAGCTTTATGTATGCTGTGTGTCTGTTGCAACTTCAACAACAACTGATGTTATTATTGATGCTTTACTTGACTAATAAAAGTCCTGGAACCAAAAATGGTATGGGTGCGGCTTCATCGCCCCTTTTCTCTTGCCCCTCCAACATGTTCTCTTGCCCACCCCAAATGTGACATGTTACATCTGCCCCTGATTTCATCCCTGTATATGTCCTGACACACTGGAGTGACAAATAAAAAACCTCGAACCTTGAACCAAAGGTTACCTTGTTTAGTACAGGTGAAGGGCGGGGTTAGGGTCAAAGGTTAAGGGTCAAAGGTTACCTTGTTTAGTACAGGTGAAGGGCAGGGTTAGGGTCAAAGGTTACCTTGTTTAATGCAGGTGAAGGGCAGGGTTAGGGTCAAAGGTTAAAGGTCAAAGGTTACCTTGTTTAGTACAGGTGAAGGGCAGGGTTAGGGTCAAAGGTTACCTTGTTTAGTACAGGTGAAGGGCAGGGTTAGGGTCAAAGGTTACCTTGTTTAGTACAGGTGAAGGGCAGGGTTAGGGTCAAAGGTTACCTTGTTTAGTACAGGTGAAGGGCAGGGTTAGGGTCAAAGGTTAAAGGTCAAAGGTTACCTTGTTTAGTACAGGTGAACGGCAGGGTTAAGGTCAAAGTTTAAAGGTCAAAGGTTACCTTGTTTAGTACAGGTGAAGGGCAGGGTTAGGGTCAAAGGTTACCTTGTTTAGTACAGGTGAAGGGCAGGGTTAGGGTCAAAGGTTACCTTGTTTAGTACAGGTGAAGGGCAGGGTTAGGGTCAAAGGTTAAGGGTCAAAGTTTACCTTGTTTAATGCAGGTGAAGGGCAGGGTTAGGGTCAAAGGTTACCTTGTTTAGTACAGGTGAAGGGCAGGGTTAGGGTCAAAGGTTACCTTGTTTAATGCAGGTGAAGGGCAGGGTAAATTGTCCCACAAAGTTGTTCTTGGACGTCTTGTCGTAATCTTCCACCACAAAGCGAACCAACGCCAGCTCTGGAGCGTGCAGCGTGAAGCGGAGACTGTCGTACCACACCGGGTTGAACCCTGAGGATGGACAGACAGACAGACAGACAGACAGACAGACAGACAGACAGACAGGCAGGCAGACAGACAGACAGACAGACACAGACACACAGACAGACAGACAGACAGACAGACAGACAGACAGACAGACAGACAGACAGACAGACAGACAGACAGACAGACAGACAGACAGACAGACAGACTTAATATAGGAGAGAGAGGGTCTGAGGGCGAGAGACACTGTCTTAAGACAGTGTCTCTCGCTCTTAGACCCTCGCTCTCCTATATTAAGCCAGTGTCTCTCGCCCTCAGTCCCTCTCTCTCCTATATTAAGCCAGTGTCTCTCGCCCTCAGTCTCTCTCTCTCCTATATTAAGTCAGTGTCTCTCGCCCCAGGCCTCTCTCTCTCCTATATTAAGTCAGTGTCTCTCGCCCTCAGTCTCCCTCTCTCCTATATTAATCAGGTGTCTCTCTTTTTTTAATTGCGACATGATACAGTTGTGTGCCAATTTTCGTGCATGTGTGTCAAACCGCCTGGCGAGTCCATTTTTATTCCCACCACTAATAATAATAATAATACTAATACTAACCATTGTTCTCTACATATCTGGTCTCCTGTTTGGCCGTATCCATGGTCAGTCCATGGATCTCCACTCTGACCAGAGGATCAACGATGGAATCTTCTTTGATGTTCACCTTAGGAAGCTGCTGACCGCTGATCACCTGATCACCACACACATGCACGCACACACACACACACACACGCACACACACATTTTTATTTGTATTCACATTTTAATCCATTGTACTGAACATATTTGGGTGTTTCAAGCATTAACTAGCTCTAAATATTGAAAAATAGCAGATCTACAACCCCCCCCCTCTAGATCCGGCCCTGGGATGTCTATTCTTTGACTGTAACAGATGTAAGTGTTCCTAGTAAATAACAGACCTTAATGAAAACACTGGGTCAACAGAGAGTCTACCTGGATGTCCAGCGTGAGCGGCCGGTATCCGTCACGGCTCTGAGCCACCTCGGGGTCGAACCGTCGCTCGGCGCCGTGCCTCATGAAGCCAGGCTTAAGGACGAAGCCGCAGCGTCCGTTCTGACTGAACAGACCATCGTTCAGGTCCATGGATTCACCCGCCGTCTGGAAGTTCAACGCAACTAGAGAGAGAGAAGAGACGGAAGTTCATACAACACAACTAGAGAGAAGAGAAGGAAGTTCATATACAACGCAACTAGAGAGAGAGAGGAGACGGAAGTTCATACAACGCAACTAGAGAGAGGAGACGGAAGTTCATACAACGCAACTAGAGAGAGAGAGGAGACGGAAGTTCATACAACACAACTAGAGAGAGGAGACGGAAGTTCATACAACGCAACTAGAGAGAGAAGAGAGAAGAGACGGAAGTTCATACAACGCAACTAGAGAGAGAGAGAAGAGACGGAAGTTCATACAACACAACTAGAGAGAGGAGACGGAAGTTCATACAACGCAACTAGAGAGAGAGAGAAGAGACGGAAGTTCATACAACGCAACTAGAGAGAGGAGACGGAAGTTCATACAACGCAACTAGAGAGAGAAGAGAGAAGAGACGGAAGTTCATACAACGCAACTAGAGAGAGAGAGAGGAGACGGAAGTTCATACAACACAACTAGAGAGAGAGAGAGGAGACGGAAGTTCATACAACACAACTAGAGAGAGAGAGAGGAGACGGAAGTTCATACAACACAACTAGAGAGAGAAGAGAGAAGAGACGGAAGTTCATACAACACAACTAGAGAGAGAGAGAGAGAGAGAGAGAGAGAGAGAGAGACAGAGACAGAGAGAGAGAGAGAGAAGAGAGGAAGTTCATACAACGCAACTAGAGAGAGGAGACGGAAGTTCATACAACGCAACTAGAGAGAGAAGAGAAGAGGCGGAAGTTCATACAATGCAACTAGAGAGAGAGAGGGAGAGACAGAGACAGAGAGAGAAGAGACGGTGTGACGGTCTGCCCTTTAATCGATGGCCCCGACGTCACCACGTTCCCACGCTGTCAGGAAGTGTGTGAATGAGCTCAGCAGAGCACGTACGGGGATGGCGGCTGTCTATTGTGTGTGACACTACGCTACGCGGCGCCGTGTCCTGTTCCCCGCGTTGTTCACATTTTCCCCTGGAATCAGTCCGTTTGCTCGCTACAAGGTGGTGTGTCAACGCCCGGCTGCCGGATCGTGTCGGATCGGGCGGAGGAGCGAGAGTTTACCGCGAAGCCTGATATTAAGCTGCGGCCAGGAATCGGCGTGGACTGCCCCCCCCCCCCCCCCCCCCCCCCTGTATAAGGTAACGCCGCCACGGACCGCGGTGCTTTCCCCGTAACACGGCCGTCTTTGTTGCTCTCGGGGCGGATCGGGGCGAGCTGAACCCCGGCACCAGCTTCCTCATTGACGGGGAAGTGCGCCGCGTGGACTATGAAATCTTTCACTGCCGTGCGTTGTGCTTGAAAACTGTATACTGTGACTGTGGGGATCTGTGCTGTACTGACTGTGGGGGGGGGAAAGAACATTTATTTCATTTCTTTCATTTGGTTTTGGTTTCACCTCTGAACTCAATACATTCACGGTTGATAAACAAAGTGTTCTGTGTGTGTTTTCTGGATGATTTCTGTATGGTATTGTGTGTTTATGGTTTGCATCAGGGTTGAATACATTGTTTTCAGTCCTGTGTACGGTGAACTTGTTGGTATTATCAAACACCCTAATTGTCAGGCTGGGACCCTGACTGGCACCCCTAAACTTCCCCCAACAAAACCGTCACAATGCATTCAGCCTTCATACAACGCAACTAGAGAGAGAGAGAGAGAGAGAGAGAAAGAGAGAGTGAAGAGCTGGAAGTTCATACTAGACCAGGGGTGGCCATTCCAACCCGCGGCTCTTAGCTGGAGTGCCGCAGTCATGCATTCCCTATACCAGTGGTTTTCAACCTTTTTTTATACCAGGGCCCACCATTTAGACTTGAGCTAATTCACGTGATGCATATTTTAACTCTTGAGAGCGTAAACATGAAACCAAATGAACCCGCAAGGGTCCATTTGGTTTCATGTTTACGCTCTCAAAGAGTTACATCCGGCAAACCAACTTTCCATCATTTAGCCTGGGGACCACCTGGAATCCTCTCAGGGACCACTGGTGGTCTCTGGACCACCTGTTAAAAACCCCTGCCCTATACAGTGGTGCCTAACACTAGACCAAGGACTGATTCCTAGTCGACCGTGGAGGTGTAGGTGTATGTGTATGTTTTTTGACTTGTCATATACTTTTTTGGATTGTAAACCCTGTTTCTAAATATATATCTGTTTTAATAGTGTGTCTTTGCATTGCGCACCTGCACACAAATGCACGTGTCTTATGGCAGGAGAGGGGAAATCTATTTGGGACCGTGGCGGCCGTCGCAGCGGTTTTATAACAGTTGTGACCATTTGATGTGGCTCTTTGCAGTAACACAGTGAAAAATGTGGCTCTTAGTCTGTGACCAGCTCTGTACTAGAGAGTGAAGAGCCGGAAGTTCATACTAGAGAGTGAAGAGAGGGTTAGGGTAAGGATTGTACCCATGTGACATCCAGAGTTCCACAGGGTTAGGGTTAGGGTTAGGACTGTACCCATGGGATTAGGGTTAGGATTAGGGACGGGTAAGGACTGTACCCATGGGATTAGGGTTAGGGTTAGGGTTAGGGACGGGTAAGGATTGTACCCATGTGACATCCAGGGTTAGGGTTAGGGTTAGGGTAAGGACTGTACCCATGTGGGTTAGGGTTAAGGTTTAGGTTAGGGTAAGGACTGTACCCATGTGACATCCAGAGTTCCACAGCTCGGTGGGGTTGAAGTTGGACGAGTCGGTCCTGAATCCGCTGGGATAAACCCTGGTCAGCTGGCGACTGTTGTGGTGAACAAACTCTGCCCCTGGTGGACAGGAGGACACATCACACTCTTTAATCAACTGTACTAACATCTTAAAAAAAGCATTTTCAATAGTTAAAAAGGCCAGTCTACAAGCTCACGTGTCAATAGATTGGCATGTTGAACTATTTCATAAAGTTTATCAAAATAGTAAAAAAAAAAAAAAGGATAAGGGATTTAGCGTGTACCGAAAATGGATCCCATAGTTTTTTAAGGAATATTTAGTAGTAGTTAAACAGACAGCTAGACAGGAACTAGACAGGACATCTAAACTATACAGCTAAGACTAAAACATACTACAACTAAGCAGCTAAACAGACACATAAATATATACTACAACTATGGAATACTACAACTAAAACTATACATCTAACATACTATAACATACTACAACTAAGCACTACTATACTAACAGCTAAGACAGCTATGACAACTATTGTACTCTGTTAGGGTTAGGGGCTAGGGGTTAGGGTAAAACCCACCGCTCTCTTTGAGGTGCTTGAGGGCGTTGTACTCTGTTAGGGTTAGGGGTTAGTGGTTAGTGGTTAGGGGTTAGGGGTAGGGGTTAGGATGAAACCCACCGCTCTCTTTCAGGTGCTTGCGGGCGTTGTACTCGTTAGGGTTAGGGGTTAGGGGTTAGGGGTTAGGGTAAAACCCACCGCTCTCTTTCAGGTGCTTGCGGGCGTTGTACTCTGTTAGGGTTAGGGTTTAGGGTTAGGGGTTAGGGGTTAGGGTAAAACCCACCGCTCTCTTTCAGGTGCTTGCGGGCGTTGTACTCTGTTAGGGTTAGGGTTTAGGGTTAGGGGTTAGGGGTTAGGGTAAAACCCACCGCTCTCTTTCAGGTGCTTGCGGGCTTTGAACTCGGTAAAGGAGCAGACCTCGTAGAACTTGTTGTGGATGCGGCTGTGCTTGAAGCTGATGAAATGGACGCTCTTGCAGTAAAGAACGCAGTCAGAAAGCTCCTTGGACAGACTCTGCTTGGACTTCTGCTGCTGCATGGATCCACCAATAGGAGAGAAGGACACAGAGGCGGAGGGATTAACACAAGCAAGACTGGCAATGCAAATACTATACTATAAATACTATATATAATATATAAATACTATATAAATACTATAAATACATATTAAGACTGTAACTGTTTGGGTTGGGGGGGGGGGCTAACCCTAACCCTAACTCCAAGGTTTTTCACATCAAGGAACCCAAATTATCCTCATTTGATGAGACATGTGAGAGGGTGGGCACTGCCCTCCCCTGTCCCTGTAGATCCGGCCCTGGGCCTACCACCACACAGCCAGCATGCCGTGCCAGTGCCATAACACAGGCACAGTGAGCCACCTTGTGGTTAAAATGATATATGGCACAGGGTTGACACTATTGACACTAACACTTGCCCGCTTGCCCTGCTTTCTAGCTACAGCATCTCTCCTATCTCTCTCCCACGTCCATTTGGTTCCAAACTATCATTTTGTTGAGTCTGTGACCACTGTGCGACTGCGAACCACTGATTGACAAGTTGAATATTTACTGTAGCTGATTGTGACTTAAACAAAATAGTCTTTGACTGCGAAAGGAAATGTTTAAAGCACCAAGTAGAAAGTAAACTTAAATGCAAAATTTACGATATATTTTGGGGGGCAAGTGACCATGACCTGAGGGCAAGTAGAAACTAACTTGCACTTGCCCGATGGGCAAGTGCCTCAGAGACCTTAGTGTCAACCCCTGTGGCATATAGTGTATATATACTGTATAAATATTAAACCTAGCATACATATACTGTATAAATATTAAACCTAGCATACATATACTGTATAAATATTAAACCTAGCATACATATACTGTATATATACTGTATAAATATTAAACCTAGCATACATATACTGTATATATACTGTATAAATATTAAACCTAGCATACATATAGTGTATATATACTGTATAAATATTAAACCTAGCATACATATAGTGTATATATACTGTATAAATATTAAACCTAGCATACATATAGTGTATATATACTGTATAAATATTAAACCTAGCATACATATACTGTATATATACTGTATAAATATTAAACCTAGCATACAGCTGTTTGAGCTTTATAATGGATAACTTTTGAACTAGAACAAACACAGCTGATTTGCCAGGGTACCACACTGCCAGGGTACCACACTGCCAGGGTACCACACTGCCAGGGTACCACACTGCCAGGGTACCACACTGCCAGGGTACCACACTTTTTAAAGCGTTAATGTGTACATGACAGAATTTTGTTGTCAACACAGGTTATTTTTTTTCCATAAAAGTGGACATCTTTTAAGCTATTGCATGCCTATATTACCTCACTATAAAATTCTAAAAACTAGTGAATTTGAACTTGACATTGGTATATAGCCATTTACAGGAATCTGAGAGGTCGGAGAAAATGGTATGGGTGTGGCTTCATCACCCCATCGATGAAGTCGCCCCCATACCATTTTCGGTTATGGGACTTTTATTAGTTAAGTAAAGCATCAATAATAACATCAGTTGTTGTTGAAGTTGCAACAGACACGCAGCATGCATAAAGCTAAAGGTCTGACTCAGAGAGTTTTCTGTTTTCAATGATGAAATGCTGTCGGTTTAGTGGTGACGCAGCTGTAGTTATAGTTAGTATCAGCAGTGGTGTGTCTATAGGAACTGTAATTTGAAATACAGTTCCCCCCCAGCCCCCAACCCCCCACGCCACCCGTCCGCCCGTGGCTATAATGCTGTCTGCTCCCCTCCTCTCCTCTCCTCTCCAGTCTAAGTGAATTGCTCTCCCCTTCTCTCTCCTCTCCTCTCCTCTCCTCTCCTCTCCTCTCCTCTCCTCTCCGCCTCTCCCCTCCCCTCCCCTCCCCTCCCCGCCTTGCCTCCTCTCCTCTCCTCTCCTCTCCTCTCCTCTCCTCTCCTCTCCTCTCCTCTCCTCTCCTCTCAGTCAGTCAGAGTCAATCTGTCCATCTCACGTCACTTATCAGAACCCGATGCCCTGCTGGGGCGGCCCGAACTGACCCACCTGACCTGCTCTCTCTCTCTCTCTCTCTCTCTCTCTCTCTCTCTCTCTCTCTCTCTCTCTCTCTCTCTCTCTCTCTCTCTCTCTCTCTCTCTCTCTCTCTCTCTCTCTCTCTCTCTCTCTCTCTCTCTCTCTCTCTCTCTCTCTCTCTCTCTCTCTCTCTCTCTCTCTCTCTCTCTCTCTCTCTCTCTCTCTCTCTCTCTCTCTCTCTCTCTCTCTCTCTCTCTCTCTCTCTCTCTCCCTCTCCTCTCTCTCTCTCTCTCTCTCGCCCTCTCTCTCTCTCTCTCTCTCCCCCCCTCTCTCTCTCTCTCTCAGGGTGTTGACAGTCACATCATGGTGTCGTTTCTCTTCTCCAGTAGCGATAAATAAACATGCTTCTTGTTTACATGCTCTGCTGTGTCTCTGTCGCCACTACAAAACACAGTCCACACTAACCCTCACCAAACTGGAGATGTTTTCAGTTTTTATTAAAAGGATCCCTGACCCTAATAAGATAAACATCGCTTAAAACATTATACTTCCCCTCTATGACTACAATAAACAAATAAAAACACCCATGGCATCTTATTTCTTTCAAACACCAATGGCATCTCATTTCATCTCTTAAAATGCCCATGTGGCCTATGTTATGTAGGAAAAACAGGGAGGGAAATCAAAACTAGATTCTCAGAACATAAGAGTTCTATCCGGAATAATGATGAAAAATCTTCTGTAGCACGACATTTTAATTCTGTGGGTCACCCAGTCAGCTCTTTGCGGTTTCAGGGTATTGAGGTTGTGAACCCCATGAAAAGAGGGGGGGATCGGGATAGGTTGTTATTGCAACGTGAAGCTTTTTGGATTCATACACTCCAGACGGAGCACCCAAAAGGTCTGAACGAGGAACTCCTCTTGGGTTGCTTTTTGTAAATTAACGTTTCATTATTGGACACTACTAAATTCTTCTATCTCACTCATTAAACCTTCTCTAATAAATGTAGTTCCAGTCTGGGTACACTCCAGGAGCTTCCGGCTTTTACATTACTCTTTTATATTACTCTTTTATTAATACATTTTTCTATATTGTCTATATTCTCTACTATTTGAGTCTCACTTTGACTAGACTCCATGAAAAGAAAGGTTTTTTTGGGACATGTTGTTGTTGTAACGTGAAGGTTTTGGATTCATATACTCCAGACTGAGCACCCAAAAGCTCCTCTTGGGTTGCGTTTTGTACTTTAATATTCCTTGATTGGTCACTACTAAATTCTCTAATTACAATTATTAAACTTTTCTACTATATAGCTCCAGTCTGGGTAGACTCCAGGTCCTTCCGTCTTCTACATTATTACATTTTCTATATTATCTATTTCTATAACAAGAGTCTCACTTTGACAAGACTCTAAGGTCTTTAATATTTTCCTGTTTGGTTCAACAGCCTCACAGAGGACTTAGTTTAGGGGCCGGCCCAAATATAGTATAGATTCTAGAAGGGTATGATCTTTTATAACCCCTTTTTTTTTGGTCCATATTTACTGTTGTATATATTTCTTGTATCAATTATTATGTCTGTCACTGATGTCATGTGATTGGTGGACAGCTGTCAGCTGACCAATTACCTTGTGACCACATGATGGCATCAGCTTGTATATATTCACCTCACTACCTGTTGTCCACTACAACGCTGAGGAAGACCACACAGGTCGAAACGCGTTCGTTGCTGTACACTATGCGAGGTAAATACATTAGAAAGGACATTTAATGAGTGCTGGCATTTTCTCTGTTTTCCACGTATATCTCATTTCAGGGACACACAGGAACTGCTCCTGGCGCAGGATGATGATGTCACGTGTCCATGTGTGATCTAGCTCTATGGAATATATGGATGAACATGCTCATGTGACATCATCATCCTGCGACTGGAGCACCTCCTATTGAGTGAAAGATTCTCTATTTATGAAAGAAACAAAGTATTGAAGGTGTTTTTATCTGTATGTTTTAGTTATAGAAGGCAAGTATAGTGTTTTAAGGCATATTTGTCGTATTATCCAGGGATCCTTTTAAAACCAGAATCTAACTCCACCTCCCTCCACTCTATTGGCTCATTATCAATCTGCTGGAGACTGCTGATGTGCTGTGATTGGATAAAACACTGCCTCAGCCCACCCCCCCAACCCCCCCCCCCCCAAACACACACACACACACACTAGCACCGCCTTCCTTGAGCCCGATGAATGTTTCGTATTCATGATTTGTCGACAACAACAAAGTTCTGGACCGTCTGCAGGACGAAGTAAGTGTCTGTCTGCAGGGAAACAGCTGCAGCATCAAAGTAGAAGCAACATAAAGGGGAAAAAGACAAAAAATATATTCGGATTTTGGGCTAAAAAGTTGCTTATATTACCTTTAAAAGGATCCCTGGCTAATAAGACAAATATGCCTTAAAACACTATATTTGCCTTCTATAACTAAAACATGCAGATAAAAACACCTTCAATACTTTATTTCTTTCATAAATAGAGAATCTTCACTCAATAGGAGGTGCTCCTGTCGCAGGATGATGATGTCACAGAGCATGTTCATCCATATATTCCATAGAGCTAGATCACACATGGACATGTGACATCATCATCCTGCGACAGGAGCAGTTCCTGTTGAGTGAAATATTCTCTATTTATGAAAGAAATAAGATGCCATTGGTGTTTTTATTTGTTCATTTGAGTTACTGTATATGGGCAAATTATAATGTTTAAGCGATGTTTATCTCATTAGTCAGGGATCCTTTTAAAACCATAGAGTAGTCTGTAGTTCAAAACGTAACGAAACAAGTTTACACATCTCTGATTCCCTGTTTGGCAACGTTGAGCCAAACCACATGGAAAACGTTTTAGTGAACGCGTCGTAACGTAACGTAACATAACGCCGATCTTGTCTCGGGAGTTTGAACACCCGTTAGTTTGGTAGCCAGCCATCCAAAGTGGCGGCATGGCTGCTAATCTGTCACCTTTTTTTTAGTTTCTTTTTTTTGGCCAGTGGAAAAGTCCTTGATCTCCTCCTCATGAAACATAGATAGTGGTGACAGCTAGGAGAGGCCCTGAGCGACACCCAGACACCATCCGATCTGATCCCAGCGCAGAGAAACGCAGACACATACAGACAAACTCACACAGACACCACAGACACCATCTGATCTGAGCACTAAGAAACTCAAACAGAGACACATAAGACACAGAGAGAGAGAGAGAGAGAGAGAGAGAGAGAGACAGAGAGAGGGGAGACAGAGAGAGAGGAGACAGAGAGAGAGGAGACAGAGAGAGAGAGAGAGAGAGAGAGAGAGAGAGAGAGAGAGAGACACACACAGACAGACAGACAGACAGAGAGAGAGAGAGAGAGAGAGAGAGAGAGAGAGAGAGAGAGAGAGAGAGAGAGAGAGAGAGAGAGAGAGAGAGTCTACAAACCATCAACAAACAATAACAAGACTCAGGACAGTGACACCATTTCACAACAAATCCGACCAAACCAAATTATTAATCAACAGAAACAAAAATATGAAAAACTATTGGCTTGAAATAACAAAAACCCAAAGTAAACTTGATTGCTACCTGGCCTTAAATAGACAATACACCGTGGCAGAATATCTGATAACAAACTCAGAAAAACCTTAACCATGTACAGACTCAGTGAGCACAGCCTGGCCATGGAGAAAGGCAGATCAGTAATATTCACTGCTCACCAGGCGCTCTCGGGGCTTGCGGCGGACGCTGCCTCTCTGCAGGCTGTCCTCGGGGGTCTCCGGGTCGCTCTCTGGACCCTCATCATCCTCACTCAGCTCTGTGGACACTAGAGAGTCCTGAGGGCTCAGGGGGGAGTCCTGGGGGTAGAATAGGTAACTAAAATTAACTAAAAAACAAACAAAAAAACATAAAAAAAAACATCTGAGTTAACTGAAACTAATAAAAACTAAAAATGAATGCAAGAAACGATAACTAAACTAAAGCTGTAATGTGGGTTTGGAAAACTAACTATAACTAAGTGAAATTATACCCTTTTAGTTTTTATAAAGCTTTTAAATCAAAAATGTGTTGGTGATCAGCATGAGGAGGAGATGCTTCTAGATTATCCACTACTGAGATCCATAAACATGAGGAGGAGATGCTTCTAGATCTTCTATCCACTACTGAGTTCCATAAACATGAGGAGGAGATGCTTCTAGATCTTCTATCCACTACTGAGTTCCATAAACATGAGGAGGAGATGCTTCTAGATCTTCTATCCACTACTGAGTTCCATAAACATGAGGAGGAGATGCTTCTAGATCTTCTATCCACTACTGAGTTCCATAAACATGAGGAGGAGATGCTTCTAGATCTTCTATCCACTACTGAGTTCCATAAACATGAGGAGGAGATGCTTCTAGATTATCCACTACTGAGATCCATAAACACTGGGGGGAAAAATTGTGTTCAATCATCCAATGTACTAAGAAACTCAAAGCAAGGGTTGAATACCAACCGTTTCCTACTTTGGCACATTTTTAACCCTATAACTGACAACCAATGCACAGCAAAAAATGAAATAACTTAAACTAAAACTATAACTACCGTAATTTCCTGACTATAAGCCGCTACTTTTTTCACATGCTTTGGACCCTGCAAATTATACAACGAACGGTGCGGCCAATCTATGGATTTTTACAGGTAACGGCCACCAACGGTGCTCTAACATGAAGCTTATCGTCAGTTGCGGTTTATACAAGGAAGAATCAGTATTTTTCCACAAATTTAGCTGGTGCAGTTTATATTCAGGTGCGACTTATAGTCCGGAAATTACGGGTAAACTAAAACTAACTAAAACTAAATGTTTTCCTAACCCAAACCCCCAAAATAAAAACTGAATAAAAACTAGCAAACCCGCTCTAAAAACTAACTAAAAATAAAACTATAACTAAACTAAAACTAGATGTTTTCACCAAAATAAAAACTGAATAAAAACTAGCAAACTAAAACTAACTGAATTAGAAAATAAAATGTCCAAACTAACTACAACTAAACTAAAATGAAAACTCCATACCTGAGGGGTCAGAGGTGAGTCTTGGGGGCTCAGAGCCGGGTCCTGGGGGGTCTTCAGGTGGGGGCTCAGATCCGGGTCCTGGGGGGTCTTCAGGTGGTCTCGGAGCGTCCAGTCGATCAGACTCTCCTCCAAACCGCCAAGCTTCTTGCCCTTCAGCAGAAAGCGACCTTTCAGTTCCTGCAGGCAGGGGGAGACAGAGAGAGGCAACATGGACGCTTCCACTTCAGGGCTTGACACTAACACTTGCCCGCTTGTCCGGGGCAAGTAAAAAAAATGGTGGGGCAAGTGAAGACTGCTACCTGGTTGCCCGATCGGGCAAGTGTGCAACTTAGTGCGCAATAACACAACACAAGATAAATTTGTCTTGAAGGCGGTCATTGCATTCTGCCTCTGTGTCTTTCCCTGCTTTCTAGCTATCTCTACCTATCTCTCTCCCAGGTCCATTTGGTTCCCTAACCCTAACCCTGACCACTATGGGCTAATTAAGATGGTTTCATTTTTACATCCGGTTACATCCGGTTAACCAACTTAGCCTGGGGACCACCTGGAACCCTCTCAGGGACCACTGGCGGTCCCCGGACCACTTGTTGAAAACCCCTGGTTTAAAGCACCCAAGTAGGAAGTAAACTTAAATGCAAAATGTACAATATATTTTTGGGGGGCAAGTGACCATGACCTGAGGGCAAGTAGAACCTGACTTGCACTTGCCCGATGAGCATGTGCCTCGGAGACCTTAGGGTCAACCCCTGCACTTGCTATACAGCATTGTCAGTATTCTATCACTTTAAGAGTGTGCTCTCCATAAGGGAAATATGTCATCTGTTGTACTTCCTAGTTCAACTGTGCTATGAAAGCGGTAGGTTGTGTTGTAGGTTGTTTACTGTGCAAATTATTGTTATTGTTATCTTTATTTTCATGTAATATAAGTTATATAAATTATATGTACCCAGATGTGTTAGGATACAGGGTTAGGGTTTTCATTGTACTTCTCGTCTGTTCATTTACAGAAATGTTCTTGTGAAACACACTGAATATGGAATGTTGGAATATTGTTTTGCAGCCCTTACTATTGCTGTCACACTGTGTGTGTGTGTGTGTGTGTGTGTGTGTGTGTGTGTGTGTGTGTGTGTGTGTGTGTGTGTGTGTGTGTGTGTGTGTGTGTGTGTGTGTGTGTGTGTGTGTGTGTGTGTGTGTGTGTGCGCGCGCGCAGCAGCAGTGGAACAATATTGTGGTAGTTTAATAATTCAGTGTCACATCATGCAGACACATATCATATGACGCGGGGGTCTCTCTCTCTCTCTCTCTCTCTCTCTCTCTCTCTCTCTCTCTCCCTTCTCCCTCTCCCTCTCCCTCTCTCTCTCTGCATGAGGAAGAGTGAAGGTGTCTCCTTATCATTTCTCGTCCACAGATCTGGCAACCCAGCGGCTGTGTCACTGTGGCACCAGTGGGAGGATGCCAGACACAGTACAAACAACAGTAAAAGCAAGCAAAGTCATGACAACATACATAAAGGTAAAGTAAAGAAGTGAACCTCGGGCGAGGGCAGGCTGATGGGGGGCTTCCCATCCAGGTTAAAATGATGTGAACCACTACTACTGCTACTAACTAACTACAGCTGTGTCACCACTAAACCAACAGCATTTCATCATCGAAAACAGAAAACTCTCTGAGTCAGACCATTAGCTTTATGCATGCTGCGTGTCTGTTGCAACTTCAACAACAACTGATGTTATTATTGATGTTTTACTTGACTAATAAAAGTCCTGTAACTGAAAATGGTATGGGTGCGACTTCATCACCCGAAGCGACACAGGTGATGATGAATCCCCCCTCATACCATTTTCACCTGCCCCCCCCCCCCCCCCCCCCCCTCCAATCCCGTAACATTTTCGAAGTAAAGTAAAGAAGTGAACCTCGGGAGAGGGCAGGCTGATGGGAGGTTTCCCATCCAGGGGAGTCCGCAGCAGCTTGTCTCCCAGGATGGAGGTCAGGTGTTGGGCCATCACCCTCTGCTGTTCCACCCCACAATGGTTCTCCATGGAGAGGATGACCGGGTACTGGGAGGCCTGGAGACACAGAAACCATTAAACCCTAACCCAAAGGGTACTGGGAGGACTAGAGAGAGACAGGGACCATTTAAACCCTAACCCTACAGGGTACTGGGAGGCCTGGAGGGGGGACAGAGACCATTTATAAACCCTAACCCTAACCCCACAGGGTACTGGGAGGCCTGGAGACACAGAAACCATTAAACCCTAACCCTAACCCACAAGGTAGTGGGAGGCCTAGAGAGAGACAGGGACCATTTAAACCCTAACCCTACAGGGTACTGGGAGGCCTGGAGGGGGGGCAGAGGCCATTTATAAACCCTAACCCTAACCCCACAGGGTACTGGGAGGCCTGGAGACACAGAAACCATTAAACCCTAACCCACAGGGTACTGGGAGGACTAGAGAGAGACAGGGACCATTTAAACCCTAACCCTACAGGGTACTGGGAGGCCTGGAGGGGGGACAGAGACCATTTATAAACCCTAACCCTAACCCTACAGGGTACTGGGAGGCCTAGAGAGACACAGAGACCATTTATAAACCCTAACCCTAACCCACAGGGTACTGGGAGGCCTAGAGAGAGACAGAGACCATTTATAAACCCTAACCCACAGGGTACTGGGAGGCCTAGAGAGAGACAGAGACCATTTATAAACCCTAACCCTAACCCACAGGGTACTGGGAGGCCTAGAGAGAGACAGAGACCATTTATAAACCCTAACCCTACAGGGTACTGGGAGGCCTAGAGAGAGACAGAGACCATTTATAAACCCTAACCCACAGGGTACTGGGAGGCCTAGAGAGACACAGAGACCATTTATAAACCCTAACCCTAACCCTACAGGGTACTGGGAGGCCTAGAGAGAGACAGAGAGACCATCTAACCCAGGGGTCCTTGAGAGGGTTCCAGGTGGTCCCCAGGCTAAAGGATGGAAAGTTGGTTAACCAGAGACAAAGAGACCATCTAAGGGTTAGGGTTTAACCCTGGTCAGTACCTTAAAGGCGTATTTCTCCAGGGCATGGACAACGTCTCTGAACAGGATCTTTGAGGTGAAGGTTAGGGTTAGGGTTTAGGGTTAGGGAGGTTAGGGTTTAAACCTGGTCAGTACCTTGAAGGCGTACTTCTCCAGGGCATGGACAACGTCTCTGAACAGGATCTTGGAGGTGAAGGTTAGGGTTTAGGGTTTAGGGTTACCTTGAAGGCGTATTTGTCCAGGGCATGGACAACGTCTCTGAACAGGATCTTGGAGGTGAAGGTTAGGGTTTAGGGTTTAGGGTTACCTTGAAGGCGTATTTGTCCAGGGCATGGACAACGTCTCTGAACAGGATCTTGGAGGTGAAGGTTAGGGTTTAGGGTTTAGGGTTACCTTGAAGGCGTATTTGTCCAGGGCATGGACAACGTCTCTGAACAGGATCTTGGAGGTGAAGGTTAGGGTTTAGGGTTTAGGGTTACCTTGAAGGCGTACTTCTCCAGGGCATGGACAACGTCTCTAAACAGGATCTTGGAGGTGAAGGTGTGTCCGTGGTAAACGATGGGTTCTCCGTTGGGTCCGTCCCAACAGTCCACCTCCACACAGCGACAGCCTCGCTTCAGAGCCCTGAGGAACACCACATTATTATTATTATTATTACAGCCTCGCTTCAGAGCCCTGAGGAACACCACATTATTATTATTATTATTACAGCCTCGCTTCAGAGCCCTGAGGAACACCACATTATTATTATTATTATTACAGCCTCGCTTCAGAGCCCTGAGGAACACCACATTATTATTATTACAGCCTCGCTTCAGAGCCCTGAGGAACACCACATTATTATTATTATTATTATTACAGCCTCGCTTCAGAGCCCTGAGGAACACCACATTATTATTATTATTATTATTACAGCCTCGCTTCAGAGCCCTGAGGAACACCACATTATTATTATTATTACAGCCTCGCTTCAGAGCCCTGAGGAACACCACATTATTATTATTATTACAGCCTCGCTTCAGAGCCCTGAGGAACACCACATTATTATTATTACAGCCTCGCTTCAGAGCCCTGAGGAACACCACATTATTATTATTACAGCCTCGCTTCAGAGCCCTGAGGAACACCACATTATTATTATTATTATTATTACACAGCGACAGCCTCGCTTCAGAGCCCTGAGACCCTAACCCTAACCCTAACCCTAACCCTCGCTTCAGAGCCCTGAGGAACACCACATTATTATTATTACAGCCTCGCTTCAGAGCCCTGAGGAACACCACATTATTATTATTACAGCATTATACTTGTCCTCTATAAGTAGAATTGAACATTTAAAACACATCCTATACGTTGTATGTTATTTAGTTTAATAGAAGATTTTCCCTGGTGCCCAGCTGGGGCTTCAGGGAAAATCTTGCCTAAAGCCCCAAATTGCTTAGAAACTCCACTGTGTAAGTTTGTGTAAGTTTGCACCCCGAGTGCTGATCTAGTTTTGGACATTTTGTTTTGTGATTATGCACAAAAATTAAGTGTGATTATCTAAAATAATTGTGATTATGCGATGATGTAATGGTTGTCCAATAATCGCTGTGGGACACGGTCTGAGATTAACAGGGATTTAATGTTCATTACATTAAAGATTAATTATTCATTACATTAAAGGCTGCAGGAAATATCGTTCAAGTAATATTGTTTTGGTTGTTAACCTGTTCGCACTGAGAAGGCATTCGACAAACATCTTCATTTATTTATAGTTAGGACAGATTTCTGAAAAAACTCATGTTTCTACCAGTGATGTGACCATATATGGTGATGTTTACCCTATGTAACCCTTACTGCTGTGTGACATGACCATATATGGTGATGGTCCGTCGAGGCGCTACAAATCGAACCAAATGGACCCGGTAGGGTCCATTTGGTTCACATTTGTATCCTCTCAGGAAAATTTTGAAAATGGGTGGAATTCCCCTTTAAGTGTGTTTCTACTTGTCTTTGTTAGTGTGTTTGCTTGTTTCTGTTAATTCTTGTTTTTGTTAGTGTGTTTGCTTGTTTCTGTTAATTCTTGTTTTTGTTAGTGTGTTTGGTTGTTTCTGTTAAGTGTGTTATTGTGTCTGTTAGTATGTTTGGTTGTTTCTGTTAATTCTTGTGTTTGTTAGTGTGTTTGGTTGTTTCTGTTAAGTGTGTGTATATATTTGTGTTTGTTAGTGTGTTTGGTTGTTTCTGTTAAGTGTGTATATATTTGTGTTTGTTAGTGTGTTTGGTTGTTTCTGTTAAGTGTGTATATATTTGTGTTTGTTAGTGTGTTTGGTTGTTTCTGTTCTTTGTTAGTGTTTGGTTGTTTCTGTTAAGCTGTTGCTTCTGTTGTTTACGTTGTCTTTGTTCATTCTTTTTGTGTGTATTTATTTGTTTATGCTTGTTTTGTTTTAGTTTGTAGTTTTGTAACCTTTTGTGCAGCACTTTGGATACCTTTGCGTTGTGAAATGTGCTATATAAATAAAGTGAATTGGATTGGAAGTGGGGTGTTAATGATTAATCGATCCTCCATTAACTGTTGATAAGAAATTGCTCGAGTAAACTTATCAATCATCAATTAATTGATTTCTCCGGTTGCGCACCGTCGTACGGCGTAGTACAGCTGCTACACCACACACACACACACACACACACACACACACACACACACACACACACACACACACACACACACACACACACACGGTCATATTTACTGTATGTAACCCTCTGCTGTGTGTGACATGACCAATGACCATATATGGTGATGTTTACTGTATATAACCTTCCACACTGCTGTGTGTGACATGATCATATAAGGTGATGTTTACCGTATGTAACCCTCAGTGTGACATGCCCATATAAGGTGATGTTCACCGTATGTAACCCTCTGATGATTGACATGACCATATAAGGAGATGTTTACCATATGTATATATGGTCATATTTACTGTATGTAACTGTATGTAACCCTCTGCTGTGTGTGAAATGACCATATAAGGAGATGTTTACCTTATGTAACCCTCCACACTGCTGTGTGTGACATGACCATATAAGGAGATGTTTACCGTATGTAACCCTCCACACTGCTGTGTCCTCTCAGCTGGTCTTCCATCAGGTAGGTGTTGTGTGTTATATGTGACATGCCCATATATGGTGATATTTACCGTATGTAACCCTCCACACTGCTGTGTCCTCTCAGCTGGTCTTCCATCAGATAGGTGTTATGTGAGGAACAGATAAAGTAATCACACAGCGGTCGCGTCATATCCATGAAGACGGTACGGCGGCGGGGATCGAACACGCAGCCGTCCTGGGAGCCCAGGTACATCAGAAAGCCGTCGAACGTCATGGCACCCAGCAGCTTGGCTACAAGGACACAGAGACACTGACTTTACCTTAGAGCAGGTGGTCCAGGGACCACCAGTGTGGTCCCTGAGCAGGGGCGGATCTAGGCATGGGGGGGCAATGCCCAGTCTGCCCCACCAAACATGATGCCAAGCATAAAACAACCCAAGATATTTCAAAAGTGCATGCAGTACATTTAAAATGTGAACCACTACTACTGCTACTAACTAACTACAGCTGTGTCACCACTAAACCAACAGCATTTCATCATTGAAAACAGAAAACTCTTTGAGTTAGACCTTTAGCTTTATGCATGCTGCGTGTCTGTTGCAACTTCAACAACATCTGATGTTATTATTGATGCTTGAGCCTTTAGAATCCATTGTTTTTCTGCAAACTTCCTCTCCCCCTCTGGCCAGGGTATAAGGTCTCCTACCAGTGTCAGAAGGTCTACTACGTAGGGTTTAAGGTCTACTACGTAGGGTTTAAGGTCTACTACGTAGGGTTTAAGGTCAGGGTTAGGGTTTAAGGTCTCCTAAATGGTAAATGGTAAATGGTGCATTTATATAGCGCCTTTATCCAAGGCGCTTTCCATAGCTTGTGCATCACATTCACCACATTCACACACACATTCATACACTGATGGCAGTGGAAACCATGCAAGGTACCTACTAGCACATCAGGAGCAATTAGGGGTTCAGTGTCTTGCTCAAGGACACTTCGACAGTAACTCTGCGGGAGCCCAGGATCGAACCGGCAACCTTGTGGTTACCAACCGGTGACTCTACCCCTGAGCCACTGCCGCCCTCCTACGTAGGGTATAAGGTCTCCTACCGGTGTCAGAGGGTTCGTAGAGACCTATAAGTTTCTGTGCGTAGGGTCTAAGGTCAGGGTTAGGGTTTAAGGTCTCCTACCAATGTCAGAAGGTTCGTAGAGACCTATAAGTCTCTGTGCGTAGGGTTTAAGGTCTACCACGTAGGGTTTAAGTTCTCCTACCGGTGTCAGAGGGTTCGTAGAGCCCTATAAGTCTCTGGGCGTAGGGTTAAAGGTCAGGGTTAGGGTATAAATTCTCCTACCGGTGTCAGAGGGTTCGTAGAGCCCTATCAGTCTCTGGGTTAGGGTTCATGGTCTCCTACCGGTGTCAGAGGGTTCGTAGAGACCTATAAGTCTCTGTGCGTAGGGTTTAGGGTCTCCTACGTAGGGTCTAAGGTCAGGATTAGGGTCAGGGCTAGGGTTTAGGGTCTCTTACGTAGGGTTTAAGGTCTCCTACCGGTGTCAGAGGGTTCGTAGAGCCCTATAAGTCTCTGTGCGTAGGGTTCATGGTCTACTACCGGTGTCAGAAGGCTCGTAGAGACCTATAAGTCTCTGTGCGTAGAGTTTAAGGTCAGGGTTAGGGTTTAAGTCTCAGTGCGTAGGGTTCATGGTCTACTACCGGTGTCAGAAGGCTCGTAGAGACCTATAAGTCTCTGTGCGTAGGCCCGGACCTCCTCCTGGTCCTCCAGTTGCTCTGATCTCAGGAAGTCTTCCAGGTCTCTCAGGCTGAGTTTCTGTCCGTCTCCAGAGTAATCCTGGAAGACTCTGAGAGCGTCGTCTCTCTGCGTCAGCATCTTGTAGAACATCACAAACTCATCGTCTTCCAGGGTCCCAGACTGGGATTTATCAGCCATCTGGAGGGATTAGATTAGATTAGATTAGATTAGATTAGATTAGATTAGATTAGATTAGATTAAACACTGCGTCAGCATCTTGTAGAACATCACAAACTCATCATCCTCTAGACTGGGATTTATCAGCCATCTGGAGGGATTAGAGTAGAGTAGAGTAGAGTAGAGTAGAGTAGAGTAGAGTAGAGTAGAGTAGAGTAGAGTAGAGTAGAGTAGAGTAGAGTAGATTAGATTAGATTAGATTAGATTAGATTAGATTAGATTAGAGTAGAGTAGATTAGATTAGATTAGATTACAGAACATTCAGTTTATTTACATTACAGGTTTTCATTACAGGTGTCAGTATATCAGTGTGGTTTGTGGTTTACCGTGAACAGGTGTTTAGCGTGAACAGCCGTTTAGCGTGGTGTGGTTTAGCGTGAACAGCCGTTTACCGTGAACAGCTGTTTTGCGTGGTTTAGCGTGAACAGCCGTTTAGTGTGAACAGGCGTTTACCGTGAACAGCCGTTTAGCGTGGTTTAGCGTGGTGTGGTTTACCGTGAACAGCCGTTTAGTGTGGTGTGGTTTACCGTGAACAGCCGTTTAGCGTGGTGTGGTTTACCGTGAACAGCCGTTTACCGTGAACAGCCGTTTACCGTGAACAGCCGTTTACCGTGAACAGCCGCTTAGCGTGGTGTGTTTACCGTGAACAGCCGTTTACCGTGAACAGCCGTTTAGCGTGGTGTGGTTTACCGTGAACAGCCGTTTACCGTGAACAGCCGCTTAGCGTGGTGTGTTTACCGTGAACAGCCGCTTAGCGTGGTGTGTTTACCGTGAACAGCCGTTTAGCGTGAACAGCCGTTTAGCGTGAACAGCCGTTTACCGTGAACAGCCGTTTAGCGTGAACAGCCGTTTACCGTGAACAGCCGCTTAGCGTGGTGCTCGTTCATGTCGACGTTCATCATCTTCAGAAGATCTCGGACTTCTTTGAAGTTCATTCTGCCGTCGTTGTTTTTATCAGCTTTCTTGAACCAATCCCCGATCCACCTTTAGACCGGGTTAAGGAACAATTACAATAAACACCCCCGTGATCTAATAACACCTGTACCCTAACCCTAACCCTAACCTGATCCACCTGGAGACAGGGCTAAGGAAAACACCTGTGATCTAATAACACCTGTACCCTAACCCTAACCCTAACCTGATCCACCTGGAGACCGGGTTAAGGAACTATAACACACCTGTGATATAATAACACCTGTACCCTAACCCTAACCCTAACCCCGATCCACCTGGAGACCGAGTTAAGGAACTATAACACACCTGTGATATAATAACACCTGTACACCCTAACCTGATCCACCTTTAGGAATGATTGCCACCAAACACACTTCTGACATAACACCTGTAAACCCTAACGGTTTAGAGGTGTTCCTTAGTGCGGTGTCTACCATAATTTCTGGACTATAAGCCACACCTGAATATAAGCCGGGGCAAAATACTGATTTTTCTGTGTATAAGCCGCTCCTGACTATAAGCTTCATGTTAGAGCAGTGGTTTTCGACCTTTTTGATCCCAGGGCCCACTATTTATTCAGCTACAAACCACCATTTGACCACATTTTCACCCCACAGAACCCAAAACTAAAGATTTCTTTTGGTTTTGTCATTAAGCGGTGCTAATTTACATGGTGAATATCATAACTCAAAGAGTTACATCTGGTTAACCAACTTTCCATCATTTAGTCTGGAGGCCCACCTGTTGAAAACCCCTGTTAAAAAAAAAACACCTGTAAAAATCCATAGATTGGCCACACCATTGTATAAGCCTCAGGGTCAAAAGCATGTGAAAAAACTAGCGGCTTATAGTCCGGAAATTACGGTAGGTCCTAGACACCGCACTAAGGAATGATTCATGACTGTTTGATAGACCGACTGCCTGTTTGGCTGACTGTTTGGCTGACTGTTTGGCTGACTGTTTGGCTGGCTGTTTGGCTGGCTGTTTGGCTAACTGTTTGGCTGACTGTTTGGCTGACTGTTTGGCTGACTGTTTGGCTGGCTGTTTGGCTGGCTGTTTGGCTAACTGTTTGGCTGGCTGTTTGGCTGACTGTTTGGCTGACTGACTGGCTGACTGTTTGGCTGACTGTTTGGCTGACTGTTTGGCTGTTTGGCTGACTGTTTGGCTGGCTGTTTGGCTGTTTGGCTGACTGTTTGACTGACTGTTTGGCTGACTGTTTGGCTGACTGTTTGGCTGACTGTTTGGCTGACTGTTTGGCTGACTGTTTGGCTGACTGTTTGGCTGACTGTTTGGCTGTTGACTGGCTGACTGTTTGGCTGGCTGTTTGGCTGACTGTTTGGCTGACTGTTTGGCTGACTGTTTGGCTGACTGTTTGGCTGACTGTTTGGCTGATTGATTCCATGCCCCATAAATAGCGTTTACATCACTCATAGAGGACACTGGTCTACAGTAGTTTCTAGTGGTTGTAAATACAGTAAAAGGGCACAGAAGAGGAGTAAAACAAGCGCTCCCAGTCCACCATGCAGATTACTGGGTGAACTGTATATATACACACACTGGAGCTGCATTAATAATCATATATTCATAAAACTACATGCAAATCTTAATAAAAGGATACTGGTCTAGTTTCTACAGTAGAGACTGTTTAAAGAATACTGGTCTAACTGTTTAAAGGATACTGGTCTAGTTTCTACAGTAGAGACTGTTTAAAGGATAGTGGTCTAACTGTTTAAAGGATACTGGTCTAGTTTCTACAGTAGAGACTGTTTAAAGGATACTGGTCTAACTGTTTAAAGGATACTGGTCTAGTTTCTACAGTAGAGACTGTTTAAAGGATACTGGTCTAGTTTCTACAGTAGAGACTGTTTAAAGAATACTGGTCTAACTGTTTAAAGGATACTGGTCTAGTTTCTACAGTAGAGACTGTTTAAAGAATACTGGTCTAACTGTTTAAAGGATACTGGTCTAGTTTCTACAGTAGAGACTGTTTAAAGGATACTGGTCTAGTTTCTCCCACTCGTCCATGCTCTCCAGGTTGTGGATGAGTTTCCTCAGACCTTGGATCCAGGTCTGGGCCTCCTCTGGACTCTCTGCCACCAGGTCCAGGTTCCCTCTGCGTCCTCTGAAGACCAGCGTGAAGCAGCGAGACGCAGGGAACTCGTCTGAGATGCTGAGGAGAACCTCAGACTGGTGTCCTTCACGGACCGCTTCCACATCGCTGACAGAGACTATGGAGAGACCGGGAGAACAGGGTTTAATACTGGACCCATCCTAGACTACAGGGAGACCCAGAGAACCTCAGACTGGTGTCCTTCACGGACCGCCTCCACATCACCTACTGAGACTATGGAGAGACCGGGAGAACAGGGTTTAATACTGGACCCATCAGAGACGCAGGGATTAATACTGGACCCATCCTAGACTACAGGGAGACCAGGAGGACAGGGTTTAATACTGGACCCATCCTAGAGTACAGGGAGACGCAGGGAACTCGTCTGAGATGCTGAGGAGGACCTCAGACTGGTGGCCTTCACGGACCGCCTCCACATCACCTACTGAGACTACAGGGAGACACAGAGACCCAGAGGACAGGGTTTAATACTGGATCTACCTAGACCAGATAGACCCAGAGAACCTCGGACTGGTGGCCTTCACGGACCGCTTCCACATCACCTACTGAGACTACAGGGAGACCGGGAGAACAGGGTTTAATACTGGACCCACCCTAGACTACAGGGAGACCGGGAGAACAGGGTTTAATACTGAACCCATCCTAGACCTCCACATTGCTGACAGAGACTATGGAGAGACCCAGAGGACCAGTTACTGTAGACCCAGAGACCATGGTTTAATACTGGACCCATCCTAGACTACAGGGAGACCCAGAGAACCTCAGACTGGTGTCCTTCACGGACCGCCTCCACATCACCTACTGAGACTACAGAGAGACCGGGAGAACAGGGTTTAATACTGGACCAGATAGTGGGTCCAGTTTGTGGGTCCAGTTTGTGGCACTAGATTCTAGTTTCTGACACTAGATTCCTGTTTGTGGCACTAGATTCTAGTTTCTGACACTAGATTCCTGTTTGTGGCACTAGACTCTAGTTTCTAATGATATGTTTTAGTTTCTGTTACAGTACATACAGTATTAATGTACTTATACATCAGTATTAATGTACTTACAGGTACTGTGTGTACTGCCAGCCTTCTTGCTGTTGTACCAGATGGTCATACAGTCGTCTTGCAGTCTGAAGTATCTTTGCTTCTTCCAGCTGCGACTTTTCACTTTCCTCATCACTGTCCCAACGAGCATCGACTGTAGATTATCATCGCCCTGGATGCCTGGATGGGCGAGAGACATAGACACTCTATTAGAGAGAGAGAGGAGAGAGAGAGAGAGAGAGAGAGAGAGAGAGAGGGTGCCTGTGCGAGAGACAGAGAGAGAGAGTTACAGAGAGAGAGAGAGAGAATGCCTTGGCGAGAGACAGAGAGAGAGAGAGAGAGAGAGAGAGAGAGAGAGAGAGAGAGAGGATACCTGGGCCCTATTTTTGCGCAAAAACGGCTCTTGCGAAGAGAATGTTGAATGGAAACACTTCAAAATGCAAATAAATTTCGATTTTGCGCTTCAAGATACAGTGTGACGGGCAAACATCACTCTCTCAGACGCTGTGTAGAATATGCAGGTAGGTCTTCTGTACGATGCGGGATCAAGCAAAACGTAACTGTTTTTCACTGAAAGGTGGCGGATTTTGGAGCGTATCAAAAGAGTCTAATGCGCAAATGAGGTATGAAACAGCTTGCGAAAAGGCTTTCTAATTGGAAAGCACTGGACATGAATTATAGCGCAATTAAAGAGTCCTGGTCTGCCGATGAGAGCGTTGCTTCTGTCCACAATTCCAGGCTGGATTTGGGAAACCAAACAGTCCAACATACAGATCAAAATGACCATTAATCTTCTACATTCTCTAGTTGTGTAGACTTGGGATAATTCACATGATGAGGGTCCATTGGTTTCCCTAACGCAACTATGCATCATTTAGCCTGTATGGGGACCACCTGAAATCCTCTCAGGGACCACTGGTGGTCCCCAGACCACCTGTTGAAAGCCTGTGTAAGGCTTAAAAGGACATTTCATATTCATATTTTTTACAATATTTTTCCCGAAACCAATATTTTCCGATACTCATTTTTAAAGCCTTTCTCGGCCAATAATATCTGGCCATATCCCTAATAATAATAATCACATGGTAGACATATGGTTGAGGATAATAATGATGTTTAGATGATGAAACAGATTAACAGATTATCCAGTTCACAGTGTAATAATGATCTGACAGACAGACAGACAGAGTTTAAATAGAGACAGAGTTTAACACTAGAAAGACTAACGGACCCCCTGAGGACCTCTTCCTTTTTGAGATTGTGGAAAGTGGATTTTCTCTGCCTGTGATGGTCTGAAAAAAATGTTGGTCAAAATGGTAAATGGCACATTCTTCAAATGTGTGGATTCTTTGAAATTAGGTAATTTAGATGTTTAAATATAATATAAATCTTGAGAGCGTAAAATGAAACCTCAAGAGTCACAGGGGTCCATTTGGGGGTCCATTTGGTTACCAATAGTCCTTTATGGAAGGATGACTCTATCATAGGAGGTAAAATGGTGAAAAACGAGGGTTTTATCTCTGTCAACCAATTTCACCACGACTCACAAGCAAAAAAGCACTAGATTTTCCGCCAGGAGTTTTTCACTAATTTTGGCTTTAGGGGGGTCTGGAAAAGAGCTAAATGTAGCGACAAATGCGTCAAGTTGGCAACACTGTGCTAGTCAGACTCAGAATCAGTGGAGCTCTGGACCAGAGCTTGTGGTTAACATCCAGTGACTCCACAGGCCTTAGCATAATAGAGGTAACTTTTTAACCAAAAATCAACATAGATCTATATCTATATTTTTTGGCTTTTTCCCCTCTACGTTGCTTCTACTTTGATGCTGTTTCCCTGCAGACAGACACTTACTTCGTCCTGCAGGCGGTCCAGAAATCATGAAAACAAAACATTCGTCGGGCTCAGGAAAGGTGGTGAGACAGCGTTTTAGCCAATCACAGCACAGAGGTTTAATAATGAGCCAATAGTGGAGGTTTTTAAACAAATCTGTGAGTGTTACACTGTGTTGTAAACAGATTTGTTTACAAACACAGTGTTTGTACACACTAAAGTCGCCTGTAAAAAGTGTATGAAACATGAACTTGTTAACCAACTTAGCCGGGGACCACCTGGAACCCTCTCAAGGACCACTGGTGGTCCCCGGACCACTGGTTGAAAACCATTGGTTTAGTGAATGAAGTGAGCGTTTTTCTGCCCTAATATAGTGGACTGAAATATCCCACAATGCACCTGGAATTGTAGGAACCATTCGATGGTCAGAAACTACATTCACTGGACCATGATAATGCATTGTGCGCCATAGAGCAGTGCTGGGCAATTATTTTTCCCAAGGGTACAAATGAGATACATAAAATATTGTGGAGAAGCCAAGGCTAAAGGCTGAACTAAAGTCTGCGTAATATTTATTTAATTTCAAGATAAAAGTAAGAGTAAGACCAACCATTTTGACACCAGGGACCTCAATTTATTCAGTATTTGAGCCACAGAGGACCACCATTTGATGACATTTTAGCCCCACAGACCCCAAAACTAAAGACTTATTTTGCTTTTGTCCACAATTCCAGGCTGGATTTCACAAACAAATCAGGCAAACATAGATAAAAAATGACCATTCTTTTACATTCTCTGGCTAATTCACATGATGAATATTTTAACTCTTGAGAGTGTAAATATGAAACCAAATGGACCCGCAAGGGTCCATTTGGTTTCATTTTTACGCTCTCAAAGAGTTACATCTGGTTAACCAACTTTCCATATTTAACTGGAACTATCTCAAGGACCACTGGTTGAAAACCACGGTACCCTTTCACAGGCCGGTCAGAGTCAGCCAAAGGGTTAGCTGCATAATGCCCAGGTATGCTATAGACTAGAGCACATGGGACCGTGTCTATGTTCCCTCAGCTCTATGTTCCCTCAGCTCTATGTTCCCTCAGCTCTATGTTCCCTCAGCTCTATGTTCCCTCAGCTCTATGTTCCCTCAGCTCTATGTTCCCTCAGCTCTATGTTCCCTCAACCAAGTTTAATAGTAGTATGTACAACGTGTATGTCATGCTTGGACTATAACTGATTAATTGAGATTAAGATTAATTAATCACAGAAACACTAACTCAATAAAACAATTAACCCTTTTTAATGGCAAACAGATTTTGCACCCAGAACCTTTTCCACTGGACGGATTTCAGGGGTACCGACCATGTCATTATTCCGACCTCCCATAATTTCGACCTTCCATAATCACAAAATCCCGTTCTTCCGATGGTCGGAAAAACGGGATGTCGGACGTATAGGAGTTCTTATTTTTTGGCTTTTTTCAGAATTATGAGAGGTCGGAATTATGGGAGGTCGGAATACTGGGTGGACACAACCGAACCGATGCACGCAATGGGAGAAGATTACCAATCAGGGTAACCAATAAGGGCTGCCATTGATCCAAAAAACAAGTAAAATTACAAAAAAAAAATACTAAAATTACTAACATTATCTCTAAAACTCACCCTCAAATCAAAATTTCTCATCATCCAGTGGGCCAAGCAAAGCTGTCTGATTGGCGGGGACTGGCCGTAGATCCTAAGTCCCAGAGATCCTAAGTCTCATTAATTGGAACATGTGCAAAATCCCTGAGAGTAACTCTGAGAGTTAGATACAGGGCTAGTAATTTTGAACAAAACAATGGTCGGTCAGATCGTTGCATGCACCAGCATGAGCAGTTGACTACGCCTGAAATTCTGGGCACCAGCTCCATTAAAAAAAAATAATATCATGGAAAAGTTGGTTTATTTCCACAATTCCATTCAAAACCTTGAACTTCCATTAATTATACTGTATATTCAGTGCACACATTGTAAATGATTTCAAGTATTTTTTATTTATTTATTTATTTTACAGAATTTTGGCTTCCAGCTCATAAACCCCACCAAAACAGGATTTTTAAAAATTAGAATAGGCCATGTTATTGGCTGGTGTTGATCCACTGACAGTGAAAACTTCACGGTGGTTTCAACACAGCCATCTTTTTAGAGGACCCTGTGCTTCAGAATGTTGCAGACAAGCGTCATGGAGATGCTAATTTTCCTGTCCAGCTCAATTTGGCACCTGCTCACAGAGCCAAAACTACTAGCTGCTGTACTGACCATGGTATTACTGTGCTTAACTGTCCAGCCAACTGTCCTGACTTTAACACAACATAGAATTTGGGTTGTTTGTCAAGAGGAAGGTGTGAGACATAACAATACAAATTCATTTGCAGCCAGTATCAAACCAAAATGGGCTTCCATAACACCTCTACAGTGTCACAGGTTGATCACCTCCATGGCACGCCCCATTAATGAAATAATTTGTTCAGAAGTAGCCCAGACCAAGTATAGACTGCATACATCAATATACTTTTCAGATAATCGACATTTCTTGTTTAAAACATTTTTCTTTTTAGTGGTCTCGTAAAATATTCTAATTTTTTAAATCCTGTTTTGGTGGGTTTTTGGTGGGGAAACCAAAATTGTGTAAAAACAAACAAATAAATAAATCACCATTTACATTGTGTGCACTGAATCTATAATTAATAGAAGTTCAAGTTTTTTAATGGAATTGTGGAAATAAGACAACTCTTTTGTAGTTACCGGTATATAGGCTGTTGAAAATAACAAGTTAATTAGTTAATTAATTTTGCTGATTAATCCGATTAAAACATGTGCACACTGACTCAACCGACTGACCATTTTCTCATTGAAAAAAAAAATCAGCAGAGCACGGTTTTACAGAGACATAGCTGTGTGTCTCCCTGTAACCAGAGCCATAGAGTATAGCTGGAGGTTGGGGCTTGTAGATCCCCTATTTTGATAAATAAGATTATTTTTCCTTTTTAAATGTTCAAATCCTGTAAAGGAAAACATAGATATTTTAGAATTAGGTGATTAGTCATGATTAAATTCATTTTAATGCAAACTTACTAATAACACCACTCTCTTCACAAAGTGAGTGGTGTTAGTTACTGTAACATCCCCATCCGGTTCCTGTGAGCATCAGAACGGTAGAGAAATGACATACAAAGGTGCACACCTAACTAAAATTATGATTATTATTAATAATAATAATCATCATCATCATCTGCGGGGACCCCCAAAAATTTATCGCAACGCCTGAGGGGTTGTGGAAAGACTTAAGTTGCCTTCATGTGCATAAGCATGAGGGAACATAGAGCTGAGGGAACATAGAGCTGAGGGAACATAGAGCTGAGGGAACTTAGAGCTGAGGGAACATAGAGCTGAGGGAACATAGAGCTGAGGGAACATAGAGCTGAGGGAACATAGAGCTGAGGGAACATAGAGCTGAGGGAACATAGAGCTGAGGGAACATAGAGCTGAGGGAACATAGACATGACCCCGAGCACACATGCACACCTTTGTGTGCGTGCGTGCTGCTTCGTCTTACATGACTCCACAAACACTTACGCATGCCACTCCCCGTGGAAGACATTTGTAGTCCTGTCACTTCTCTGCCATCTGAAGGGAAGCCATTTTTGTAGTCCGGTCACTGTGCCGCCGTCTGTAGGGACAAAAACACACAGCTTGCATCAACGGCGGATCTAGGCATGGGCATGGGGGGGGCGGGGGGGGGGGGGGCAATGTCACCCTAAATACCCAGTCTGCCCCACCAAACATGATGGCATGCAAAACAACCCAAGATATTTCAAATTAAAGTGCTTATATTTAAAAGTATTTGAACCACTACTACTGCTACTAACTAACTACAGCTGTGTCACCACTAAACCAACAGCATTTCATCATTGAAAACAGCTTTATGCATGCTGCGTGTCTGTTGCAACTTCAACAACGTCATAGGATACACGGACAGACATATGCGCACGGACAGACACGCACGGACAGACATGCGCGGAAGGACGGGGTACGATTTATAGTCACCACCTTACGGTGGAGACAACAACTGATGTTATTATTGATGCTTTACTTGACTAATAAAAGTCCTGTAACTGAAAATGGTATGGGTGCGACTTCATCGTCACCCATACCAGGTGGTCCAGGTGGTCCCCAGGCTAAATGATGGAAATGTAACTCGTTCATGAGAACGTAAACATGAAACCAAATGGACCCTTGCGGGTCCATTTGGTTTCATGTTTACGCTCTCAATAGTTAAAATATTCATCATGTGAATTATCCCAAGTCTACACAACTAGAGAATGTAGAAGATTAATGGTCATTTTGATCTGTATGTTGGACTGTTTGGTTTCCCAAATCCAGCCTGGAATTGTGGAAAAAAGCAAAATAAATCTTTAGTTTTGGGGTCTGTGGGGCTAAAATGTGTCAAAAAGACTGAAAACCACTGCTTCATATTAAAATCTTTGAAGTTGCCCACCCTGCCATTCTTCCTGCCCACCCTACTAGGGCTGGCTAAATCCGGCCCTGATTTGTGACTGGAGGTGTGGTCAGAGGCGTGTTTACTACGCAGTCCCTTGAGTTGGTAATTTCATCAAATAGATTTGGGAAATAGGTAACGGGATTTCAAAGCCCCTGCTAACCAATATGAGAAGGCAGAGCCACGTATGGGCATCTGTGAGCATTGGAGATGTCTACGTGGAACAGCTGCTGTATCAATTCAATTGATCTCCTTGTTTATTGATTACCAGGGGGTTTCAACCTTTTCGACACCAGGGACCACTATTTATTCAGCATTTGAGCCACAGAGGACCATTTGATGACACTTTAGCCCCAAAGACCTAAAACTAAAGAATTCTTTTGGTTTTGTTTTACAATTCCAGGCTGGATTTTGCAAGCAAAACAGAGTAGACTTCTTAATTAAATAGTGCTAATTCAGATGATGATTTTTTTTTTAACTCGAGTGTGAAAATGAAACCAAATGGACCCGCAAGGGTCCATTTGGTTTCATTTTTCACATTCTCAAGAGTTACATCTGGTTAAGCAACTTTCCATCATTTAGCCTGGGGACCACCTGGAACCCTCTCAAGGACCACTGGTGGTCCCCGGACCACCTGTTGAAAACCCCTGCTATAAACAGCTGTAGATTGTCCTATAAACAGCTGTAGATTGTCCTATAAACAGCTGTAGATTGTCCTATAAACAGCTGTAGATTGTCCTATAAACAGCTGTAGATTGTCCTATAAACAGCTGTAGATTGTCCTATAAACAGCTGTAGATTGTCCTATAAACAGCTGTAGATTGTCCTAGTATAAACAGCTGTAGATTGTCCTATAAACAGCTGTAGATTGTCCTATAAACAGCTGTAGATTGTCCTTTAAACAGCTGTAGATTGCCTGCTGTCAGTCACTTCCTTGTGTTTAGGTAAGGTAGACTATATAATATAATTAAATACATGAATTAACTTGTGACGCATTGCTGCTGCTTTCACGTTTACACCGAATTCCCGACAGTTACGTTTTGCTTGATTCCACATCGTACAGAAGACCTACCTGCACATTCTATACAGCATCTGAGAGAGTGATGTTTGCCCGTCACACTGTATTTTGAAATGTAAAAAATGGTCCAGAATTGGCCGAGATATGAATGATCAAAAACACGTCTGTTTTGGACGAGAATTTTCCAACTTTTTTTGTAATTTACTTCATAAGGTTTTGTAGACATGGGATAAACGGAGCCAGGCTGCGGGTTTAGGAGTCGGCATAGCAGTAGGGATAAGGGGAATAGATACGGGATGAATTAAAGGCAATGGCAAGACCAAGACGGATTGGATGAAAGCTAAAACACCCAAACCACATCTATGCATAATGTAACGGGTCTAGGAGGTGTTTAAGGGACATAGGATGGTAACGAAAATAGCAATACATTCTCTAGTTGTGTAGAGTTCAGGCGCTAATTCCGATGGTGTCGTGAGAGCGTAAACTTGAGAGCGTAAACATGAAACCAAATGGACCCGCAAGGGTCCATTTGGTTTTACGTTTACGCTCTCAAAGAGTTACATCTGGTTAACCAACTGTCCATCATTCAGCTTGGGGGTTGGGGACCACCTGGAACTTTCTGAAGGACCACTGGTTGAAAACCACTGCCAAAGCACATTCATCTAAACAGTAAAGTTTAACGCACCAACAGAAAGCTAGAATTATCCTAATAAAAATGTTTCATAAAAATTCTATGAGATAGTGTCCTGAAATTACTTGAAGATTTATTTTTCCGTGGTGCTTGTTGTCGATCACTCAACAGTCCATATGTACCACCTTCTGTTTAGAATGCAGCCAGGAGGCAGCAGGAGTTGATAACGAACGCTCCCAAACTCTGACCTGTTAATATAACGCAGCGCGACGTTTCTCAACAGAAAGAAGTTGCTCATAATAGTCTTGGGCGGTATTGATTTTTTAATATCGGTATTGATAACGTGTTAATTAGCTCGATATTCGATATTGCAGTGCAGTTCTCAGCATTGTGACATTGAGGGGTCAGAAACTGAGCACTCTGCTGTTCAAGCAGCCTAAATAGGGACAAACTGGAGTTGGAATACATTGTTTCCAAAAAGCCTAGCACAAATAAAGGCTATTTTAGGCATGTGTGTAACATGAAAATTGTTTGTATAGTTACAATTAAAAGTGTCATTGCTCATATTTTAATAGAATACAGTATAATGTCGGTATTTGACGATATTCGGTATTTGATATTTTTTATAGAGCCAACGATATTACTCGGTATTGATTTCCAATATCGCGATAAACGGTAATACCGGTATATTGCCCAAGACTAACACACACACACACACACACACATGCACGCACGCACGCGCACACGCACACACCACTGTCTGGTGTACTTCCTGCAGAAACATCATGTTGTCCCACTTTCGCTTTTACACTTCCATTCACAGGCGTTAAGCCTCTGCTAAGCTCTGGAAAGCTCTGTGTCTGGAACCCTAAGCCACACACACACACACACACACACACACGCACACACACACACACACACACACACACACACACACACACACACACACACACACACACAGGGGTGTAGTGTCAGGGGGACGTGGGGGGACGCGGGGGGACGCGGGGGGACGCGGGGGGACGCGGGGGGACGGCGTCCCTCCACTTCTCACATCTAAAATATTTTTGGGGCAAAAGTAGGACTATGTTTTTTGTCTTGTCATTTACTTTTATGGATACAATTAGGCATTGTAAACAATCTTTCTCAATATGCTATACTTGTTTTAATAGCGTGTCTGTGTGATGCACAGGTGCACGCAAATGCGCATGCAAATGCAAAGTGTGCGTGCACATGTCTTAAAGGGGAATTCCACTCATTTTCAATATTTTACTGTCATTAATACACCTTAGAGATGTTGTGTGGACATGGTAAAAAAAAAAGTTCCCCCCATTCTGTGTTTCCTAGAAATGGAGGTCTGAAAAAAATCATTAGCATGGTGAAATACATCTTGATGACATCACCAAGATGTGTTTCACCATGTTAATGAGTTTCCTTTTTTCTGAGAATGTACAAATGGGTCCATTTGGTTCACATTTGTACGCTCTCAGAAAAAAAAATGAAAATAGGTGGAATTCCCCTTTAAGAGGCGTCCCCCCACTTCTAAAAGTACCACTACAACACTGCGCGCGCGCACGCACACACACACACACACACACACACACACACACACACACACACACACACACACACACACACACACACACACACACACACACACACACACACACACACACTAGGGTGACCAGGTGTCCCTCTTTGCGTGGGACAGTCCTCAATACAAATTGAAACCCTGTCCCACATTGTGACTGACTGGCATCAGTGTTCAAATGCCCTAATGTGTGTCTTTCTGTTCTCTCATTTCCTACTATAGATGTGTCTTAAAATTACCCGAGAATTAAGTATTTCCACACTCACTCCAGAGTGTCTTATGTATCAAAAATAGCTTTTCTACAAATTCAAAACCACGCCTGCAAAACGACTGTTTTTACTATATTTGAATTGAAATCCTGATTTTTTTTTTTATTTTTTATTTTTTTAATATGACATCAAGATGTTCTCTCACTTGAGAGTGTAAACAGAGTGTAAACAACCGTGGCTAAAACTTCTGAATAAATAGTTATAAATGTTTGAAAAAAGGTTGAAAACCACTGCATTACAGTTTCATCCGACCAAACTAAAGTAGGGGTTTTCAGGTCACACGTACCATTTATGCGGCATTTGAGCCACGGACTACCATTTGAGGACATTTTAGCCCCACAGACGCCGAAAAACTAAAGATTTATTTGCTTTTGTTCGTGACCATTAATCTTCTGTGTAGACTTGGGCTAATTCAGATGATGAATATTTTAACTCTTGAGAGTGTTAAAAAGAAACGAAATGGACCCGCAAGGGTCCATTTCGTTTCATTTTTACGCTCTCAAGAGTTACATCTGGTTAACCAACTTAGCTGGGGACCACCTGGAACCCTCTCAAGGACCACTGGTGGTCCCCGGACCACCTGTTGAAAACCACTGAACTAAAGCAACACAAACACTGGAGCAGCACAGCAATTTGAGCCCCCCCCCCCCCCCCCTCTCTGTCTCTCTCTCATCCGTACATCATTATATTTTAGAATGTTTTCTACTACTAGTAGGTCTCTACAGCCAGACCCAGACTGTACCGAGCGTTAGAATGTTTTCTACTACTACTAGTAGGTCTCTACAGCCTAACCCAGACTGTACCGAGCGTTAGAATGTTTTCTACTACTACTAGTAGGTCTCTACAGCCTAACCCAGACTGTACTGAGCGTTAGAATGTTTTCTACTACTACTAGTAGGTCTCTACAGCCTAACCCAGACTGTACCGAGCGTTAGAATGTTTTCTACTACTACTAGTAGGTCTCTACAGCCTAACCCAGACTGTACCGAGCGTTAGAATGTTTTCTACTACTACTAGTAGGTCTCTACAGCCTAACCCAGACTGTACCGAGCGTTAGAATGTTTTCTACTACTACTAGTAGGCTCTACAGCCAGACCCAGACTGTACCGAGCGTTAGAATGTTTTCTACTACTACTAGTAGGTCTCTACAGCCTAACCCAGACTGTACCGAGCGTTAGAATGTTTTCTACTACTACTAGTAGGTCTCTACAGCCAGACCCAGACTGTACCGAGCGTTAGAATGTTTTCTACTACTACTAGTAGGTCTCTACAGCCTAACCCAGACTGTACCGAGCGTTAGAATGTTTTCTACTACTACTAGTAGGTCTCTACAGCCTAACCCAGACTGTACCGAGCGTTAGAATGTTTTCTACTACTACTAGTAGGTCTCTACAGCCTAACCCAGACTGTACCGAGCGTTAGAATGTTTTCTACTACTACTAGTAGGTCTCTACAGCCTAACCCAGACTGTACCGAGCGTTAGAATGTTTTCTACTACTACTAGTAGGTCTCTACAGCCTAACCCAGACTGTACCGAGCGTTAGAATGTTTTCTACTACTACTAGTAGGTCTCTACAGCCTAACCCAGACTGTACCGAGCGTTAGAATGTTTTCTACTACTACTAGTAGGTCTCTACAGCCTAACCCAGACTGTACCGAGCGTTAGAATGTTTTCTACTACTACTAGTAGGTCTCTACAGCCTAACCCAGACTGTACCGAGCGTTAGAATGTTTTCTACTACTACTAGTAGGTCTCTACAGCCTAACCCAGACTGTACCGAGCGTTAGAATGTTTTCTACTACTACTAGTAGGTCTCTACAGCCTAACCCAGACTGTACCGAGCGTTAGAATGTTTTCTACTACTACTAGTAGGTCTCTACAGCCTAACCCAGACTGTACCGAGCGTTAGAATGTTTTCTACTACTACTAGTAGGTCTCTACAGCCTAACCCAGACTGTACCGAGCGTTAGAATGTTTTCTACTACTACTAGTAGGTCTCTACAGCCTAACCCAGACTGTACCGAGCGTTAGAATGTTTTCTACTACTACTAGTAGGTCTCTACAGCCTAACCCAGACTGTACCGAGCGTTAGAATGTTTTCTACTACTACTAGTAGGTCTCTACAGCCTAACCCAGACTGTACCGAGCGTTAGAATGTTTTCTACTACTACTAGTAGGTCTCTACAGCCTAACCCAGACTGTACCGAGCGTTAGAATGTTTTCTACTACTACTAGTAGGTCTCTACAGCCTAACCCAGACTGTACCGAGCGTTAGAATGTTTTCTACTACTACTAGTAGGCTCTACAGCCAGACCCAGACTGTACCGAGCGTTAGAATGTTTTCTACTACTACTAGTAGGTCTCTACAGCCTAACCCAGACTGTACCGAGCGTTAGAATGTTTTCTACTACTACTAGTAGGCTCTACAGCCAGACCCAGACTGTACCGAGCGTGCACTGCTTGGCGACACGCTCAGTACAGTCTGGGTATCCCCTAGCCCCGTTCGTGACACTCTCATCTCGCTGGCGATGCTGACTACAGCTACGGGGAGAGAGTCACGTGTAGCTCGGTTACCTTTCTGGATGACCGCCGGGTGCAGCCGGCGAGAAACGGCGGATTAAACCCCTTTAGCAGAAATCAATGCAAACGGGAATGGTGTCGATAGAGTCGCAACAAAAAAAAAACTCAACGCCGGACCTTAACATTTGAGGGCCGGCACACAGAAAACGCAGACGGCAGTACCATGTTTTGGAAGCGCTAGCATGTAGCTAATTGCTAGCGCAAGCCATTCAAGCCGGTCATCCACAGCAGCAACCGAGCTACACGTGACTCTCTCCTCTAGGCTGTAGTCAGCATCGCCAGCGAGATGAGAGTGTCACGAACGGGGCTAGTATCCCCCCCCCCTTATGAGCAAGACAAATTCCAATTCAACTTGTTGAAATGGCTAATAAAAGAAACCTTGAACCTTGAACCTAGCCGTTACAGAGACTTTAGTTGTCACTGTGTGATGCTTTAAAACAGATGTTTATATAACATAAACACAGCTCCTATTTGCACCGTCTGTTATCGTTGACAACGATAGCAGACTTTTTCTTTCTCTCAGGCTGAAACAAACAGCGACGCTCAGTCTTCTGACTCCTCAATGTCGCAACGTTTCAATTCGCCTGGGTTTTAGGGTTAGAGTTTTCACAGTATTCTCTCTCTCTCTTACCTGTTGTTGTTGTAGAGTCATAGTGGTCCGCATGGTGGTCCGCAGACTGCTGCTGTTAGTCTGGAGAGGAATGTGAGAGAGAGACATAGAGAGACTGAACAGAGAGAGAGAGTCTGTCTCTGCTCGACCAGTGGACGGACACACACACACACACACACACACACACACACACACACACACACACACACACACACACACACACACACACACACACACACACACACACACACACACACACACACACACACACACACACACACACACACACCGCTGTCTCCTCCTCCATCCACAGTCAGTGTTGCCAACTCGTCAAAATCCAAAATGTAGGCTACTATAGTGGCACTTCCAAAATGCACTAGAATGCGCTATAGATGCTTGTCTGGAAGGGAATATATTTAAAAAAAATGCCATTAATCTTCTACATTCTACATTCTCTAGTTGTGTAGACTTGGGATAATTCACATGATCAATATTTTAACTCTTGAGAGTGTAAACATGAAACCATGTAAACATGAAAGAGTGTAAAAATGAAACCAAATCCATTTGGTTTCATGTTTACACTCTCAAGAGTTACATCTGGTTAACCAACTATCCATCATTTAGCCTGGGGACCACTGTCTGTCATAGGAGAAAAAATGGTGGAAAACGAAGGTTTTATCTCTGGCGGCTGCGTCAACCAATTTCCGCCAGGAGTTTTTCAATAATTTTGGCACTAGTGGGGTCTGGGGAAAAAAAGCTAAATATAACGACAAATGCGACAAGTTGGCAACACTGTCCACAATGACTGCCAGAGCCATCTAGTGTCAGAGTTGTGACATTGAGGGTTGTTTTGTTGTTGTTGTTGTTGTTGTTGTTGTTGTTGTTGTTGTTGTTGTTGTTGTTGCAACCATAACAAATAATATACACAGTACTGTAATAATATTATTATTTCCCCAATAAGTAGTTCAACGATATTACTCTACAGCGGTGCACTGTCCACACCTTTTTGACTTGAGAGCTAATTTTAAAATGAGCAGCTCAACAAGATCTACACATCAAAATCCATGTCAAGGCCCTTAAAAAGTTTGAGCTTTTAAATAATGATTATGGTGTTGCTTACTGTTATAGTGCTTAAGAATAATATACATCAGGGGTTTTCAACAGTGGTCCTTGAGAGGGTTCCAGGTGGTCCCCAGGCTAAATGATGGAAAGTTGGTTAACCAGATGTAACCAGTGTAAAAATGAAACCAAATGGACCTGGTGTCAAAAAGGTTGAAAATATGATATACATGATGAAGAATAGAGGGGGAGAATTGGAAGGTTTTCCTGTTCATGCTATTGTATTACTGACGTTTGAAAGAGTTTCATTTCTTGCACCCCAAACTAAGAACTTTCACATTTTTGTCCACAATTTGTCCACAATAAGTTATTCTCCATTTTCTAATTGTGTGGACTCTGGAAATTACATAATTCAGATGTTTAACTATATATAATTTAACTATATATAATTTAACTTTGAGAGTGTAAAATGAAACCAAATGGACCCCTAAGGGTCCATTTGGGGGGCTCAGAGTGCATTTTATCCGTGTGGTGGGGCTCAGAGTGTTTCTATAAGGAAAGTCATTCTAATCACACAAGTCGTTTGTTTTGGTGCGTATAGTTAAAGCATTCTTTATAAATCCACTCCAGAAGAGAGGCTGGTCAGGTGGAGTAATTGCAGATTGCATTGTATGTTACCCCATAAGGGTCCAAATCAGGGGCGGATCTAGGCATGGGCATGGGGGGCAATGCCCCCCTAAATACCCAGTCTGCCCCCCCAAAAATGATGCCATGCAAAACAAGCCAAGACATTTCAAATTAAAGTGCTTCTATTTAAAATGATGTGAAACACTACTACTGCTACTAACTAACTACAGCTGTGTCACCACTAAACCAACAGCATTTCATCATTGAAAACAGAAAACTCTCTGAGTCAGACCTTTAGCTTTATGCATGCTGCGTGTCTGTTGCAAATTCAACAACAACTGATGTTATTATTGATGCTTTACTTGACTAAGTCCTGTAACCAAAAATGGTATGGGTGCATTAAGTAACACCACCAACAACTATTTCAAAGCTCAAACTTTCTAGGGGCATCATGAAATGAATTTTCAGTAATGGATCAATCACATTGTTCATGTGTAGATCTTGTTGAGACGCTCATTTTGAAAGCTCTCAAGTCAAACAGTGTGGGCAGAGCTGCATTAATGTATATTAATGTACACTCCCAATCGACACACTTTTACATGTACTGTAAAACTTCAGGTAGGGAAATATTCAACCATTTTACTTTAGTTACAGTTAGCCTAGTACACTGTGTGGAATATCATTACTAAACACAGATTAATTAAATAATTCATTACAGTATTGGACTACTTGATTTCTTTAGACTTAATTTTTCAACTTGAAAATAACAGATCTATACAAGCTCACACAAAAACAATGCATGAAGAGTAATATTCTGCATGAGTACCTCTGTGTGTGTGTGTGTGTGTGTGTGTGTGTGTGTGTGTGTGTGTGTGTGTGTGTGTGTGTGTGTGTGTGTGTGTGTGTGTGTGTGTGTGTGTGTGTGTGAACTCAGCTGCTTCGCCGCTCACATTTCACACATCAATAATCCATGTGAGCTTTGTCAGCTCACATACACTGGTTTGGGTTACAACACGCTGTGTGTGTGTGTGTGTTTGTGTGTGTGTGTGTGTGTGTGTGTGTGTGTGTGTGTGTGTGTGTGTGTGTGTGTGTGTGTGTGTGTGTGTGTGTGTGTGTGTGTGTGTGTGTGTGTGTGTGTGTGTGTGTGTGTGTCAGGGGCAGATCTAGGCATGGACATGGGTTGGGGGGGTGCCCCTCTAAATGTATGTATGCCCAGTCTGCCCCACCAAACACGATGGCATGATGCAAAACAACCCAAAAATATTTCTAATCTAATTAGTAAGTGCTTCTATTTAAAATGATGTGAAACCCTACTACTGCTACTAACTAACTACAGCTGTGTCACCACTAAACCAACAGCATTTCATCATTGAAAACAGAAAACTCTCTGAGTCAGACCTTTAGCTTTATGCATGCTGCGTGTCTGTTGCAACTTAAACAACTGATGTTATTATTGATGCTTTACTTGACTAATAAAAGTCTTTTAACTGAAAATGGTATGGGTGCGGCTTCATCGCCCGTGGCGCGAAGCGACACGGGCGACAAAGTCACACCCACACCATTTTCTCTTGCCCCCCACCAATTGGGAAATGTTATATCTGCCCCTGGTGTGTGTGTAAATGTGTATATAAATGAAAACCATCAAAGTTCCATCAGATCTGTGATGATTCCATGACTATATAGAAGGTGTGACACAGCCTGAACACTAGACTCACTGCGTAACGTCATTTATTATGTAATATATTTCCGAAATACGTAACTAAGTAATATAATACAGTGGTTTTCAACCTTTTCGAGACCGGGGAGGGACCACTATTTATTCAGCATTTGGGCCACGTAGGAGGACCACCGTTTGATGACATTTTTAGCCCCACAGACATTTTTAGCCCCACAGACCCCAAAACCTAAAGATTTATTTTTGCTTTATTTTGTCCACAATTCCAGGCTGGATTTTGGGAAACCAAACAGTCCAACATACAGATCAAAATGACCATTAATCTTCTACATTCTCTAGTTGTGTAGACTTGGGCTAATTCACATGATGGATATTTTAACTCTTGAGAGTGTAAAAATGAAACCAAATGGACCAGCAAGGGTCCACTTAGTTTCATTTTTACGCTCTCAAAGAGTTACACCTGGTTAACCAACCAACCAACTATCCATCATTTAGCCTGAGGACCACCTGGAACCCTCTCAAGGACCACTAGTGGTCACCGGACCACCTGTTGAAAACCCCTGCTATATACACCAGTAGTGTTTTCAGAAATGTGACCTAAACATCATTAAAATAATAATCTACTTCTAACCAGTTGACATAATCTCTGTGGGTTAGAATTAAATGGGGGTCCCCGGGGCATATGGCTGGTCAGGTTGGTGGTCCCTGACATGGTCAAGTCTACATTGGTTAAAGTTTAGTGAATGTTTCATGAAGATTTCTGTAAACCGTGTTTTTTTTTCTCTCTTTCTATGAACCTTACCATGGAACATGAAAAAAGTGGTTTACATTTTTTTTTAAATTGCCCAAACAATATTTACCCATAACATCCCATATACAGTGTAAGTTAATAATTCAAAATATAATCATTATTCAAGAAGCACATGTGACATGTCAAACTATTTTTTTTTTATACTTCTGAATCCATTTCAAGCTTTAAAAAATCATTTCTTGCGCTAAAATCAGTCATAGATATCATGGAAAATGTGATGATGATCTGTGCATGGCCGTTTTTAGTCCAAGGAATGTTTTCTGTGCTAAACTAATGCTTGAAATGGATTCGGAACCATGAAAAAAACCTTTAGTTTGACATATCACATCATGTGCTTCTTAAAGAATGATTATATTTTGAATTATTAACTTATATGTGATGCTATGGGTAAATATTGTTACAGAAACCTTCACAAAATGTACACTAAAAGGAGGAATTCCACCCATTTTCAAAGAAAAATCATTAACTGAAAGAAAAGCCATTAAAGGGGAATTCCACCCATTTTATTTTTTTTCCTGAGAGGGTACAAATGTGAACCAAATGGACCCTAGCGGGTCCATTTGGTTCCATTTGTACCCTCTCAGGAAAAAGGGGTCTGAAAGAAAAATCATTAACAAGGTGAAATACATCTTGATGATGTCATCAGATGTATTTCACCATGTTAACGATTTTTTTTTTCAGACCTCCATTTTTAGGAAATACAGAATCGGGGGAACTTTTTTTTATCATGTCCACACATCTCTAAGGTATATATTAATGACATATTAAAATGTTGAAAATGGGTGGAGTTTAAATATACAATGACATACACTATGAGGTGTTGGAATCAGAAGAGAGTGAGACAGGTTGAAGAGAGTGAGACAGGTTGAACGCTGCTGATTTATGCATAATAATGTTTTAATTCATGAATTAGATGAAAATAAGACTATCTTAAAGCAGAATAATAATAATAATCTCTGCAGGTTGCCACAGATTATATAATATATGAAATAATAAAGAGTTTAATTAATCATTGCTCAACACTGACACAATAACATGAACTGTGTTGTGCTGCCACCTAGTGGCCAAACAGTGAACAACTACTGGCAGCAGCAGCAGTTTGACTGCCAGTGGATTGGAAAGTATTTCATCAACAAAAATTCAACAAAAACAGCCATAAAAAAGGCAAATAATATGAACTTTGCTCCGTTCATTTTTTAAACAACTTAAAGGGATATTTCACTTCTATTTCACTAAAAAAAAAGAAAGAAAACTTTTGGTCATTTTATGGTCTCCTCAGTCTCATGTGAACACACCAGACAAGTTACTTCAAATATCAAATATCTAAATACTGAAAGATGAAAGCTGACCCACCCTCTTTCTATACAAAGCCATTATAACTTAAAAGTCCATTTTAAGCATGACAGATTATTTCGAAAACAACCCATCTTTTTTCTGGTGACTAATATTGTCTTCCTAATAGGTGAGAGGGCCGTGGAATTTAATTTACAGTTTTCATTTATTTTTAAAATATTGTTTTATTCATTTGGGTGGGCATTCCCAGATATGGAGACGGCTACATTTTCCAAAACAATATTTTAAAAATAAATGAAAACAGTAAATGAAATTCCACAGCCCTCTCACGTATTAGGAGGACAATATCAGTCACCAGAAAAAAGATGGGTTGTTTTCGAATAATATGTCATGGTTAAAATGGAGTTTTAAGTTATAATAGTTTGTATAGGAAGTAGGCAGGTACGCTAAAATGAACATCAAATATCTAAATACTGAAAGGAGTAACTTATAAACTGTCTGGTGTGATTCACATGAGGCTGAGTAGACCATAAAATGAGCAAAACGTTTTTTGAAAGTGGAGTATCCCTTTAATTTCTTTCTCTTCAGTTTTGGCACGTCGTCCAGGATGTGATTCATCCAATCAGGACACTGCTGGAGAAACAGTGTCCAATCAGGACACAGCAGGAGAAACAGTGTCCAATCAGGACACAGCAGGAGAAACAGTGTCCAATCAGGACACTGCAGGAGAAACAGTGTCCTGAAAAATACCGTAACTTCTGGACTATAAGACACACCTGAATATAAGCTTCATGTTAGAGCAGTGGTTTTCAACCTTTTTGATCCCAGGGCCCGCTATTTATTCACCATTTGAGCTACAGACCACCATTTGATGTCATTTTCACCCCACAGAACCCAAAACTAAAGATTTCTTTAATTCTTTTGGTTTTGTCCACAATTCCAGGGTGGATTTTCGCAAACAAAACAGGCAAAACATAGAGATCAAAATGACCATGACTTATTAATTAAGTGGTGCTAATTTAGATGGTGAATATCATAACTCTTGAGAGCGTAAACGTGAAACCAAATGGACCTGCAAGGGTCCATTTGGTTTCACGTTTACGCTCTCAAAGAGTTACATCTGGTTAACCAACTTTCCATCATTTACTCTGGAGGCAGTGGAGGGCCCACCTGGAACCCTCTCAGGGACCACCTGTGGTCCCCGGACCACGTGTTGAAAACCCCTGTTAAAAAAACACCTGTGAAAATCCATAGATTGGCCGCACCGTTGTATAAGCAGCAGGGTCAAAAGCATGTAAAAAAAGTAGCGGCTTATAGTCCGGAAATTACGATAAACGTAAAACATAAAACAAGTCATAACAGAAATAATACAATAAAGACATAGAACTGTGCAGTGACGTCACCGCTCCGGTTCCAGAAGTGTTTTCACCATTCATTTTTCTCATAGACTTCTTGAAAATAATTTATATAAAGACGATTACGCCGCAGACAAAGCCAACTCAGGTCGTGACGAATCATGATGACACACACAATGTTTTGGGACCATCAAATAATTTCTAAGATAAAAAACGAAACAAAAAGTGTTGTATCCTGCCGTTTTCTACTTCTTGCTAATTAGACATTATATGATGATATTGTGTTTGTTGTCATGATTTGTCACGACCCGAGTTGGCTTTGTCCGCGGCGAAATCGTCTTTACATACCATAATTTCCGGACTATAAGCCGTTGTGAAGCTGTTGTGAAATTGTGAAAAAGTTGAAAACCACTGCTCTAACATGAAGCACCGGACTATAAGCCTGGTGCGGCTTATAGTCCGGTACGGCTTATAGTCCAGAAATTACGGTAAATTGTTCTCGAAAAATCTATGAGAAAAAAATGTGTGGGGAAAACACTTCTGGAACCGGGGCGGTGACGTCACTGCGCAGCTCTATTCTGTCCTCATGTTGATCTTTGACCCCAGTGATACTGACTGACCAGTGGACTGTCCAATGAAAGGTCAGTGAGTTCATTCAAGGTCGTTGTTCGTTTCCATCGTCCGATCTGCAACGACCAAAACAGGATGATCCGTTCTGGGGCGAAACCTGTGTTGCACACACGCACGCACACGCACACACACACACACACACACACACATTTTAACAATTTATTTATGTCCACACAAAGGAAGTGCATACAGGGACACAAATATTATAGGTGCATTCGAGTTACATCTGCAAAATCATGGCATGAGCTCTTGTGATACAACAAGCATGTTGTACAGTACAGTCTATGGGTACAGGTAGCAGCGTCTCTATGATACAACAACAGTACAGTCTATGGGTACAGGTAACAGCGTTTCCGCCATATCTGATGGCTGCCAATTATAGCAGAGACGCTGCAGGACTTTGCCAGCCTTTTTGCCTCTTTTTTGGTCACCCCAAGTTGTTGGAACTCTCTAACAACCAGTCTGTGCGCATGTCCTAGGCTGCCGAATATAAACACAAATAGTCTACACCTATAGCCCAGCTCTGAGATGGTATTTAGAAGAGGTTGATATTTAATGACCTTGGTCATAAAAGATTCCTCTAGGCTGTGGTCAAAGGTGCTGCTATCTCTAAAACAGACACTTCCCTTCCACTTCATCAACCACAACAACATCTGGTGTCTTAGCTGTCAAAGATGTAAACATGTCTGAGTTATCACACAGTTGGAACATGGATGGAATGACCCTGGAATGTGTGTACATTCTCACAGAAGATGCATGGTACTTTGGTATGTCCTTAGATATGAGTTCCACTATTCTATCATGGCGTGCTAGCACTGCCCTCATGGGAGCTCTAGCCTCCACAGCCAGGCTTTCATTTTCGTCTGCGTTGTGCGAAAACATAAAACCTGGACTAATCTGTTACCCACAGTCTAGAAGTGGAGGAGTCAACCTTTCAGGGTGGAAGTGCAAATTCTGAATAAATAGTTAAATAGTGGTCCCTGGCATCAAAACGATATGATATACAATATTTATATTTAGGCTCATGAATCGATTTATATTGACATTCTTAGTTATGCTGCAATTCAATCTGATATGTTAATTCAGCATATCACATCTTTTCCCCACAAATGACTGAGCTTTTATAATACTATAAACTATAAAAAAAATTAAAACATTTTTTTTCAAGATTTTTTCTGAGGCCGTATAAATGGAACCAAATTCACCCTGACTCTGTCCATTTGGTTCCATTGGCATTAAGCATTACAATATATTGACATATCGATTTTTTTGCCCACCCCTATTGAAAACCACTGCTCAATAAATAGATAAATTATTATTATGGCACTGCAAAGCAAGTGCGAAGCCCTATTGATTTTGCAATGTTTATTATTCTTTCCCCCAAGTAAATCACGTTTTTGGGCCGCATAACGTACACGAACCTAACCCTAACCCTAGCCCACTGTTTATTCTGCCTTTGAGCCACGGAGGAGGACAACCACTTGAGGACATTTTAGCCCCACAGACCCCAAAACTGAAGATTTATTTTGCTTTTGTCCATCTTCTAGTTGTGTAGACTTGGGGCTGATTCAGGTGATGAATATTTTAACTCTCGAGAGCGTAAAAATGAAATTTAATACACCAATAAATGCATTATTAATCAACAATTTGTTAATTTGAAAAAAGGGCTTTGTTAATCTCTTCCTAATATTATAGTCAATGTCCATGTGGAAAATCATAGTGTTTGCAGGGGTTGACAATAAGGTCTCCAAGGCTCAGAGTCAGGTTCTACTTGCCCTCAGGTCATGGTCACTTGCCCCCCAAAAATATATTGTACATTTTGCATTTAAGTATACTTCCTACTTGGGTGCTTTAAACCAGGGGTTTTCAACAGGTGGTCCGGGGACCACCAGTGGTCCCTGAGAGGGTTCCAGATGGTCCCCAGCTAAGTTGTTTAACCAGATGTAACTCTTGAGAGCGTAAAAATGAAACCAAATGGACCCGCAAGGGTCCATTTGGTTTCATTTAAACGCTCTCAAGAGTTAAAATTCATCATCTTAACTATAATTAATTAGGTCATTTTGATGTGTATGTTGATTTGCCTGTTTTGTTTCTCAAATCCAGCCTGGAATTGTGCAGAAAGCAGGGAAAGACACAGAGGCAGAGTGCAATGACTGCCTTCAAGACAAATTTATCTTGTGTTGTGTTATAGTGCACTAAGTTGCACACTTGCCCGATCGGGCAACCAGGTAGCAGTCTTCACTTGCCCCACCGTTTTTTTTACTTGCCCCGGGCAAGTGGGCAAGTGTTAGAGTCAAGCCCTGGTTTGGTGCAGCCAGTGATGAGTTACGGCTGTTCCAGACAGACAGACATGAATTCATTCAGACATTTCCTTAGTTATAGTATGGATTATTATTATTATTACTATAAAACTCATTATCTTAGTTATAGTATGGATTATTATTATTATTACTATAAAACTCATTATCTTAGTTATAGTATGGATTATTATTATTATTACTATAAAACTCATTATCTTAGTTATAGTATGGATTATTATTATTATTACTATAAAACTCATTATCTTAGTTATAGTATGGATTATTATTATTATTACTATAAAACTCATTCCTTAGTTATAGTATGGATTATAATTATTACTATAAAACTCACGGTGGACGATGTGAAGGAACTGAAGGCACTGGGAGAGACGCGGCGGACCCCCTGAGCTCCTCCTCTCCCTCTCTGGTGGTCCCTGGACCTCTGAACGGCTAGCGCCACCGCCTGGGCGAAGCGGGAAGGCGCCTCACCCATCTGCTTCAACGAAGAACATCTGGAGGTGGTCTTGGCTTCTGAGGGGGTCCATGTGGTCTTGTAGGGACCTCTGGAGGTGGTCTGGTTCTCTAAGGGGGTCCATGTGGTCTGGGTCTTGTAGGGACCTCTGAAGGTCTGGTCTGACTCCTCCTCATCCAGAAACACAGGAGGAGGCGCAGGAGGAAAATCATCATCGTCCTTGAGAAGAGTAATAATAATAATAATTATTATTATTATTATTCCTTCATAATTACAGTAATCCTTAGAACAGCGGTCGGTGCACACACTTTTTTGACTTGAGAGCTACTTTCAAAATGAGCGGCTCAATAAGATATGTGATTATTCCACGCCCTATAGTCATTAAGACTTGTGAATCCCTTGACTCCTTCAAAACCGCTCTCAAAGGGCACCTACAGATGGCTGCATTTCGAAACTGGCCTCTGTAAAACAAAATTGTATATAAAATCCCTCCACCCACCCCCTCTCCTCTTTGTACATTTCTCTTTTCCCTTTTTACCTCCTCTATGATTTTACCTCCATGATTTGCTGCTTCTGACTTCACTGAAGTAGTTGTTTTGTATGTATTTGAATGCCTTAATGAAATGAACAAGTTGGACACTATTGTAAACAAGTGTATTAACTAGTGTGTCCGATCAGCTTTTTTAGATTTGATGTAGTCGTACTTGAATTGTAATACAGTAATTCTCCAAGCTGTTATCAGTTTTGTAGCAGTGTGTACTTGACTTGTACTGTAACTCTCATCTCTGTTAATAAAAAAAATCACTTGGTGATGTTTTTTCATGCAATACTCACCACTAAATTCACTTCTGAACAGAGTGGGATCGGCTGTGTGTTGATCGGAGGATGGTTGGAATCCAAGGGGCTTTGGGCATCCAGGGGGCTTTGGGTATCATCCAGGGGGCTTTGGGCATCCAGGGGGCTTTGAGTATCATCCAGGGGGCTTTGGGCATCAGGGGGGCTTTGTTCAGACTCTGTACTGTCAGACTCGGAGGTGCAGAAAGCTCCGATAGCTCCGAGGAGATTCAGCACTGCAGCGTCTTCAGGAGACAGCGAGGAAGGAGGAGGAGACGCAGTGTTGACCCTCCACCTCAGGGGGAACGAGACGTCGTCTTCTAGGACTGTCCCACACTGTAGGGGGGCTGAGACGTCCTCTTCTTCTAGTACTGTCCCACAGCGCAGGGACAGAGGGGCAGAGACGGCCTATAATAATAATAATGCATTTTATTTATAACGCACTTTACATTCAATGAATCTCAAAGTGCTATAGGAGGGTAAAAATAAGACATAAGCATCACACCAAAAAAGCATCTAAGTTAGAACGAAAAAAACAAAGCAAGACAAATGCATCCTGCCATGAAAAAACATCTAAGATCTGAAGAAGAGAAAACAACAACATACGAAATACTAAGAAATGCTTTGTTTAAAAGAAAAGTCTTAAGTCCTTTCTTGAAGGAGTCCACCGACTGGGGCACTCTCAGGTGAGTGGGGAGGGCGCCCCACTCACCTCCTCAAACCCCCTAAAACCAACCTGCCCATGGTGGGCAGGTTGGTTTTAGGGGGTTTGAGGAGGTAAGAGTTGGATGAACGGAGGGAACAGAGGATTGGGGTGTGAGAAGTTCCTTAAGGTAAAGGGGGGCGTTTCCATGGATGCATTGATGGGTTAACAGGGAAATCTTGTATTCAGTCCGGTATGAGATGGGAAGCCAGTGCAGTGAACGGAGAATAGGTGTGATGTGCTCATGTTTACGCACCCTCATCAGGACTGTCCCACACTGTAGAGGGACAGAGACGTCTTCTAGGACTGTCCCACACTGTAGAGGGGCTGAGACGTCTTCTAGGACTGTCCCACACTGTAGAGGGGCTGAGACGTCTTCTAGGACTGTCCCACACTGTAGAGAGACAGAGACGTCTTCTAGAACTGTCCCACACTGTAGAGGGACAGAGACGTCTTCTAGGACTGTCCCACACTGTAGAGGGACAGAGACGTCTTCTAGGACTGTCCCACACTGTAGAGGGACAGAGACGTCTTCTAGGACTGTCCCACACTGTAGAGAGACAGAGACGTCTTCTAGAACTGTCCCACACTGTAGAGGGACAGAGACGTCTTCTAGGACTGTCCCACAGCGCAGAGACAGTCCTCCAGAAGGACAGGGTTCATCTGGTGGTCCTCCAGAAGAACAGGGCTCATCTGGTGGTCCCCCAGAAGAACAGGGTTCATCTGGGGGTCCTTCAGAAGAACAGGGTTCATCTGGTGGTCCTCCAGGACAGGGTTCTTCTGACAGTCCTTCAGAAAGGCAGGGTGGTTCTAGATGGTTCTGTTGTGTGTTGTTGGTCTGAGGAAAAAAGTACAATAATATTGGGAATAAAAGCAGGTAGTAAAGTAGAAGTAAAGTGTTAGGAATCAGAAAAAAAATGCTGGTAATTAATTCTAACTATACAACTATAACTAGTAAACTGCTAGTAAAATACAGTTATTTTGCAACACCAGGCTGCAGTACAAACCACTACCACTCTGCGTCAGTAGATGGCACTGTTGTCCTTTGAATTCATAGTCTGTTCTATAGAGGAATTCCACTTGCTTTTATTCCCTAAAGCAGGGGTTTTCAACAAGTGGTCCAGGGACCGCCAGTGGTCCTTGAGAGGGTTCCAGGTGGTCCCCAGGCTAAATGATGGAAAGTTGGTTAACCAGGTGTAACTCTTTGAGAGCGTAAAAATGAAACCAAATGCAAGGGTCAATTTGGTTTCATGTTTACACTCTCAAGAGTTATGATATTCACCAACTAAATTAGCACCACTTAATGAATAAGTCATGGTCATTTTAGTCATTAACATTAACAGCTACAATGGATGATTGGATGTAGGTTGGAATGGTGAAATGCTGATTTTGTTGGGGGTACAAACTCCAGTTTGTCCCTATTCAATGCTGCATGAATGAGCGCTCAGTTCTGACCCCTCAATGTCGCTACTCTTCTACCAGATGCCCTCGCCCCCATCTTTTTTCTTTTTTAATATAATTATTTGTAATACCAGGTACATTAACGACTACCGTAGTCGACTAGTAAACTAGGCAACTAGTCGACAGGCAAAAATCATTAAAAGTGAATGCCCTACCGTAGACTGGGTCTTCCTGGCAGGGATGACCTTGAAGGTGTTGACTGCTGCTTTCCTCTGAACCACTGGATCCTCCCAGTCCAGGTCTGAAGGATCTGAACCTCCAGGACCTCCAGAGGAGACCAGACCTGGGTCTCCACTCAGGATTCTGAGGCGTCGAAGCAGAGCTTCGTTGGACAGGGAGGAGGTGAGGATCTGAGCCAGAGTCAGGCTGGGGGGAGTAGGATGGAGAGGCTGTTGTTTACAGCCAGGGACCACCGTTATGCTGGGGGGAGGATGGAGAGGCTGTTTACAGCCAGGGACCACCGTTATGCTGGGGGGATGGAGAGGCTGTTGTTTACAGCCAGCGGGGGACCACCCAGGGACCACTGCTACACTGGGGGGATGAGGAGGAGGAGGGAGAGGCTGTTTACAGCCAGGGACCACTGCCGGCGCTGGAGGAGTCACCGCTGGAACCCTAGAAGAACAAGAAGATTAATGCTCATTTTGGTCTGTATGTTCCAGTGTTGTTTTTGTCGACTAAGACTAACCCTAAACTAACGTCTTAACTGCAGGGATGGCGGGCGATGATAGAGCGACGTCGCCCGACATCCATTATTTCCCTATGGGAGCCGCCGATTCGGGTGACATTCAGCCGAAAAGCTCGCCAATTTTTATCTTTCCGGGCGACGTGGGCGGGCGACGTCGTCCGGAAAGATAAAAATTGGCGAGCTTTTCGGTAAGGGCTCCAATTTCGTTACCATCTAAACCCCTTATCAATTTTTTTTTTTACTATTTTGAAAAATATTTTGGAATAGTTCAACGTGTCAATCTACTGACACGTTGTGGGCTTGTAGACTGGCCATTTAAACCATTGAAAAATGTTCTTTTTTAATAGTTTAAAAAGGCAAATAAGTTAAGGGATAAGGGGTTTCAGCGGTAACGGAAATGGAGCCCTTAACAATAAGACAAAATAACAAGACTAAACATTAAGTCGACTAATCTAAGGTTTTTGATATTTAGTCGACTAAGACTAAGACTAACACAAATGATTTTCAAAAGACGAAGACTAAATCATAACCTAAGACTAATGGAAACAACCAAACGGTCCGTTTGGTTTCATTTTACGATCTCAAGAGTTAAATTATATTTAAACATGTATACCTAATTTTCAAGAATCTACACATTTAGAAAATGTAGAAGAATTGCTGTTTTGACCAACATTTTGTCAGTTATTTCTCCTAAATTAGGCTGAGAGACTAATCTCAACATCAAACGGTGGTCCTCCGTGGCTAAAATGCAGAATAAACAGTGGGCCCTGGTAGGAAAATGGTTGAAAACCCACTGCTCTAGCGCATTCTAGTGCATTTTCCGAGTGCCACTACTGTAGTGAATTTTGGATTTTGGCTGTTGGCAACACTGAAAAGGTGCTAAATACCAGGGATGTAACATGTCCCATTTGGGGGGGCAAGAGAAAATGGCATGGGGCCGGTATGAAGCCGCACCCATACCATTTTCAGTTCCAGGACTTTTATTAGTCAAGTAAAGCATCAATAATAACATCAGTTGTTGTTGAAGTTGCAACAGACACGCACTATGCATAAAGCTGAAGGTCTGACTCAGAGAGTTTTCTGTTTTCAATGATGAAATGCTGTTGGTTTAGTGGTACCAAAATTGTAGTTAGTAGCAGTAGTAGTTTCAAGTCATTTTAAATATAAGCAGTGAAATATATTGGGTTGTTTTGCAAGGCATCGTGTTTGGGGGGGCAGACTGGGTATTTAGGGGGGCATTGTGTCCTGGAGATTGTTGCTAAACATCTAAAATGTCCCTAGAAGTGTTTGTTATTCCAGTTGTCTAATGCTCCATTCCTGTTGGATGGGGGGTTTCATTTGTGACTGACCATGTGTTGACATACTGTACAGTATGTCCTGAGTGCTAAAACATGGGATGACTCTTACGCTATAAAAGCTTTGTGAAGACATTGTAATTTGAACCATTTACTGGAGGGTTTCTGTTACATGAGGTTGTCATGTAGGTAGTTGGTTCCTACTTGAGTAAAAATCAATGATACATTTCAATCTGAGTTGTGGTCTTGCTTCATATTTTGTATATATTGTTTTTCTGAGCACGCACAGGTCTGAAGTTTTCTTGGACAATTGCCCCCCTATGCCCATGCCTAGATCCGCCCCTGCTACATACGGTGTTGGAGCCGGTGGAGGCTGGGGCGGTTGTGGAGGTGGAGATGATGATGACGACGATGATGGTGAAAGTGAAGGTGATGAAGGTGCTGGAGGTGATGAAGGTGATGGAGGTGATGAAGGTGCTGGAGGTGAAGCTGATGAAGATGAGCATGGAGACGCCAGATGCTCTTCCTCCAACGTTCCTACATGAAGGAAAAAACGAGAGGACAGTTTTTAAAACCACTCCATCTGACAGCACTGTGTGTCTGTCAGGGTTATTAGAGTTATGGATTTTTCATTTTAGTTTAGTTGTAGTTAGTATTTTACTCTTCCATTTTTAATTTAGTTAGTTTTAGGGTGCATTTGCTAGTTTTTATTTTGGTAAAAAGTTTTAGTTCGTCTTAGTTTAGTTTTAGTTTCAGTTTCATTTTTTTCATGCCACACTTTTGTTTCAATATCGCAACTAAATATTTATACTAAACGGATAGTCTGCGACAAAAAGTGATGCTACCTGCTGCTATGTACCATCCTATGTCTATACACAGCTGTATCATGTCGCAATTAAAAAGAGAGAGACAGACACCTGCTTAATATAGGAGAGCGAGGGACTGAGGGCGAGAGACACTGGGTTAATATAGGAGAGAGAGGCCTGGGGCGAGAGACACTGGCTTAATATAGGAGAGATGACGTCCAACCACCTGAAGCTGAACCCGGACAAAACCGAACTACTATTTTTCCCCGCTAAGTCCTCCCCCTTGCAGGAGTTAACCATATCTGTTGATAACGCCATGGTAACCTCAGCCCCTACGGCGAAAAACCTTGGTATTGTCCTGGACAGCCAGCTCTCATTTAAAACACACATCGCAGCTGTCACCCGATCCTGTAGGTTCACACTCCACAACATCAGACGGATTAGACCCTTCATCACCCAAGATTCAGCCCAACTTCTCATCCAGACAACAGTCATATCTAAACTGGACTACTGTAACTCCCTCCTTACTGGCCTACCGGCATGTGCACTTAAGCCCCTCCAATTGATCCAAAATGCTGCAGCCCGTCTGGTCTTTAACCAGCCCAAATTCTCACATGTCACTCCGCTTCTCCGCTCCCTCCATTGGCTCCCAGTCGCTGCACGCACAGTGTTCAAAACTCTCACGCTTGCATTCAAAGCAACCAAAGGTTTGACTGCACCTTACCTCAGTGGCCTCATAAAACCCTACAAGCCCTCCCGCGCACTCCGATCAGCCGACACTGGGAAGCTGGCAGTAGCCCCACTAAAAACGCCTGGACAACGCTCCACGCGCCCCAAGCTCTTCTCCCTCCTGGCCCCAAAACTATGGAATGAACTTCCCCCTGCAATCAGGACCTCAGACTCACTACCTATCTTCCGCCGCAGTCTTAAGACACACCTCTTCAGACTCCATCTCAACCCATAGCACTTGTATTATATACCAACCCACAGTACTTGCTGCAATGACTTATATAGGTTGCCCAATGTATGACAATGTTTTTAGCGCTTCATTGTATGTTGTAAAATGTAGTGTAAATCCAGATTAAATTGTAAACTTTTCACCATTGTAAGTCGCTCTGGATTAAGAGCGTCTGCTAAATGCCTAAATTGTAAATTGTAAATTGTGAAACAAGACTTGAGAGGGACTGAGGGCGAGAGACACTGGCTTAATATAGGAGAGAGAGAGGCCTGGGGCGAGAGACACTGGCTTAATATAGGAGAGAGAGAGGCCTGGGGCGAGAGACACTGGCTTAATATAGGAGAGAGAGGGTCTGAGGGCGAGAGACACTGGCTTAATATAGGAGACAGAGGCCTGGGGCGAGAGACACTGGCTTAATATAGGAGAGAGAGGCCTGGGGCGAGAGACACTGGCTTAATATAGGAGAGAGAGGGACTGAGGGCGAGAGACACTGGCTTAATATAGGAGAGAGAGGGACTGAGGGCGAGAGACACTGGCTTAATATAGGAGAGAGAGGGACTGAGGGCGAGAGACACTGGCTTAATTATAGGAGAGAGAGTGGCTGGGGCGAGAGACACTGGCTTAATATAGGAGAGAGAGGCCTGGGGCGAGAGACACTGACTTAATATAGGAGAGAGAGTGTCTGAGGGCGAGAGACACTGGCTTAATATAGGAGAGAGAGAGGCCTGGGGCGAGAGACACTGGCTTAATATAGGAGAGAGAGGCCTGGGGCGAGAGACACTGGCTTAATATAGGAGAGAGAGGGTCTGAGGGCGAGAGACACTGACTTAATATAGGAGAGAGAGAGGCCTGGGGCGAGAGACACTGGCTTAATATAGGAGAGAGAGAGGCCTGGGGCGAGTGACACTGGCTTAATATAGGAGAGAGAGGGACTGAGGGCGAGAGACACTGACTTAATATAGGAGAGAGAGACTGAGGGCGAGAGACACTGGCTTAATATAGGAGAGAGAGAGACTGAGGGCGAGAGACACTGGCTTAATATAGGAGAGAGAGGGACTGAGGGCGAGAGACACTGGCTTAATATAGGAGAGAGAGGGACTGAGGGCGAGAGACACTGACTTAATATAGGAGAGAGAGGGACTGAGGGCGTGAGACACTGACTTAATATAGGAGAGAGAGGGACTGAGGGCGAGAGACACTGACTTAATATAGGAGAGAGAGGGACTGAGGGCGAGAGACACTGACTTAATATAGGAGAGAGAGGGACTGAGGGCGAGAGACACTGACTTAATATAGGAGAGAGAGGGACTGAGGGCGAGAGACACTGACTTAATATAGGAGAGAGAGAGACTGAGGGCGAGAGACACTGACTTAATATAGGAGAGAGAGGGACTGAGGGCGAGAGACACTGGCTTAATATAGGAGAGAGAGGGACTGAGGGCGAGAGACACTGGCTTAATATAGGAGAGAGAGGGACTGAGGGCGAGAGACACTGGCTTAATATAGGAGAGAGAGGCCTGGGGCGAGAGACACTGGCTTAATTATAGGAGAGAGAGAGGCCTGGGGCGAGAGACACTGACTTAATATAGGAGAGAGAGGGACTGAGGGCGAGAGACACTGGCTTAATATAGGAGAGAGAGGGACTGAGGGCGAGAGACACTGGCTTAATTATAGGAGAGAGAGTGGCTGGGGCGAGAGACACTGGCTTAATATAGGAGAGAGAGGCCTGGGGCGAGAGACACTGACTTAATATAGGAGAGAGAGTGTCTGAGGGCGAGAGACACTGGCTTAATATAGGAGAGAGAGAGGCCTGGGGCGAGAGACACTGGCTTAATATAGGAGAGAGAGGCCTGGGGCGAGAGACACTGGCTTAATATAGGAGAGAGAGGGTCTGAGGGCGAGAGACACTGACTTAATATAGGAGAGAGAGGCCTGGGGCGAGTGACACTGGCTTAATATAGGAGAGAGAGGGTCTGAGGGCGAGAGACACTGACTTAATATAGGAGAGAGAGACTGAGGGCGAGAGACACTGGCTTAATATAGGAGAGAGAGAGACTGAGGGCGAGAGACACTGGCTTAATATAGGAGAGAGAGGGACTGAGGGCGAGAGACACTGGCTTAATATAGGAGAGAGAGGCCTGGGGCGAGAGACACTGACTTAATATAGGAGAGAGAGGGACTGAGGGCGAGAGACACTGACTTAATATAGGAGAGAGAGGGACTGAGGGCGAGAGACACTGACTTAATATAGGAGAGAGAGGGACTGAGGGCGAGAGACACTGACTTAATATAGGAGAGAGAGAGACTGAGGGCGAGAGACACTGGCTTAATATAGGAGAGAGAGGGACTGAGGGCGAGAGACACTGGCTTAATATAGGAGAGAGAGGGACTGAGGGCGAGAGACACTGGCTTAATATAGGAGAGAGAGGGACTGAGGGCGAGAGACACTGACTTAATATAGGAGAGAGAGGGACTGAGGGCGAGAGACACTGACTTAATATAGGAGAGAGAGGGACTGAGGGCGAGAGACACTGACTTAATATAGGAGAGAGAGGGACTGAGGGCGAGAGACACTGACTTAATATAGGAGAGAGAGGGACTGAGGGCGAGAGACACTGACTTAATATAGGCGAGAGAGGGTCTGAGGGCAAGAGACACTGACTTAATATAGGAGAGAGAGAGGCCTGGGGCGAGAGACCCTGGCTTAATATAGGAGACAAAACAGTATAAAACCTGTTCTGTCAGACATCATTCACACAGACCAAACAGTATAAAACCTGTTCTGTCAGACATCATTCACACAGACCAAACAGTATAAAACCTGTTCTGTCAGACATCATTCACACAGACCAAACAGTATAAAACCTGTTCTGTCAGACATCATTCACACAGACCAAACACCATAAAACCTGTTCTGTCTATCAGACATCATTCACACAGACCGAACAGTATAAACCTGTTCTGTCTGTCAGACATCATTCACACAGACCAAACAGTATAAAACCTGTTCTGTCAGACATCATTCACACAGACCAAACAGTATAAAACCTGTTCTGTCTGTCAGACATCATTCACACAGACCAAACAGTATAAAACCTGTTCTGTCTGTCAGACATCATTCACACAGACCAAACAGTATAAAACCTGTTCTGTCAGACATCATTCACACAGACCAAACAGTATAAAACCTGTTCTGTCAGACATCATTCACACAGACCAAACAGTATAAAACCTGTTCTGTCTGTCAGACATCATTCACACAGACCAAACAGTATAAAACCTGTTCTGTCAGACATCATTCACACAGACCAAACAGTATAAAACCTGTTCTGTCTGTCAGACATCATTCACACAGACCAAACAGTATAAAACCTGTTCTGTCAGACATCATTCACACAGACCAAACAGTATAAAACCTGTTCTGTCTGTCAGACATCATTCACACAGACCAAACAGTATAAAACCTGTTCTGTCTGTCAGACATCATTCACACAGACCAAACAGTATAAAACCTGTTCTGTCTGTCAGACATCATTCACACAGACCAAACAGTATAAAACCTGTTCTGTCAGACATCATTCACACAGACCAAACAGTATAAAACCTGTTCTGTCAGACATCATTCACACAGACCAAACACTATAAAACCTGTTCTGTCTGTCAGACATCATTCACACAGACCAAACAGTATAAAACCTGTTCTGTCAGACATCATTCACACAGACCAAACAGACTGTATAAAGGAGAGAGAGGGACTGAGGGCGAGAGACACTGGCTTAATATAGGAGAGCGAGGAGGCGCTTTTGGCGCTGCCATGTGGCCACCATCAGAACTGCAACCATACCCAACCCAGTGGCGCCGCCATGTGGCCACCATCAGAACTGGCTTAATATTGAAGAGAGAGGGTTTGTGGGTGAGAAACCCCGGCTTAATATGGGAGAGCGAGGTCCTTATACAGTATTAAGCCAGTGTCTCTCGCCCCAGGCCATAGATATATATATATATAAGAAATCTTTCTTATATATTATATCTATGGTTGGGTTTGGTTGCAGTTCCGATGGTGGCCACATGGCAGCGCCAAAAGTGCCCCCTCGCTCTCCTATATTAAGCCAGTGTCTCTCGCCCTCAGACCCTCTCTCTCCTATATTAAGTCAGTGTCTCTCGCCCTCAGTCCCTCTCTCTCCTATATTAAGTCAGTGTCTCTCGCCCTCAGTCCCTCTCTCTCCTATATTAAGCCAGTGTCTCTCGCCCTCAGTCCCTCTCTCTCCTATATTAAGCCAGTGTCTCTCGCCCTCAGTCCCTCTCTCTCCTATATTAAGCCAGTGTCTCTCGCCCCAGGCCTCTCTCTCTCCTATATTAAGCCAGTGTCTCTCGCCCTCAGTCCCTCGCTCTCCTATATTAAGCCAGTGTCTCTCGCCCTCAGTCCCTCTCTCTCCTATATTAAGTCAGTGTCTCTCGCCCTCAGTCCCTCTCTCTCCTATATTAAGTCAGTGTCTCTCACCCTCAGTCCCTCTCTCTCCTATATTAAGCCAGTGTCTCTCGCCCTCAGTCCCTCTCTCTCCTATATTAAGCCAGTGTCTCTCGCCCTCAGTCCCTCTCTCTCCTATATTAAAACCAGTGTCTCTCGCCCTCAGTCCCTCACTCTCCTATATTAAGTCAGTGTCTCTCGCCCTCAGTCACTCTCTCTCCTATATTAAGCCAGTGTCTCTCGCCCTCAGTCTCTCTCTCTCCTATATTAAGCCAGTGTCTCTCGCCCTCAGTCCCTCTCTCTCCTATATTAAAACCAGTGTCTCTCGCCCTCAGTCCCTCACTCTCCTATATTAAGTCAGTGTCTCTCGCCCTCAGTCACTCTCTCTCCTATATTAAGTCAGTGTCTCTCGCCCTCAGTCCCTCACTCTCCTATATTAAGCCAGTGTCTCTCGCCCTCAGACACTCTCTCTCCCCTATATTAAGTCAGTGTCTCTCGCCCTCAGACACTCTCTCTCTCCTATATTAAGTCAGTGTCTCTCGCCCTCAGTCCCTCACTCTCCTATATTAAGCCAATGTCTCTCGCCCTCAGACACTCTCTCTCTCCTATATTAAGTCAGTGTCTCACGCCCTCAGTCCCTCTCTCTCCTATATTAAGCCAGTGTCTCTCGCCCCAGCCACTCTCTCTCCTATATTAAGCCAGTGTCTCTCGCCCTCAGACACTCTCTCTCTCCTATATTAAGTCAGTGTCTCTCGCCCCAGCCACTCTCTCTCCTATATTAAGCCAGTGTCTCTCGCCCTCAGTCCCTCTCTCTCCTATATTAAGCCAGTGTCTCTCGCCCTCAGTCCCTCTCTCTCCTATATTAAGCCAGTGTCTCTCACCCTCAGACACTCTCTCTCTCCTATATTAAGACAGTGTCTCTCGCCCCAGGCCTCTCTCTCTCCTATATTAAGCCAGTGTCTCTCGCCCTCAGTCCCTCTCTCTCCTATATTAAGCCAGTGTCTCTCGCCCTCAGTCCCTCTCTCTCCTATATTAAGTCAGTGTCTCTCGCCCTCAGACACCATCTCTCCTATATAGTCTGACTTGCATTGGAGCTCTGCTCGTCTCCGTGCATTCGGCCATTACTGCACCCGACCAGCCTCTCTTCTCTAGTGGACATATAAAGAACATTTTACCTACTCACCAAAATCCCTAGGCCATAGATATATATAAGAAAGCTTTCTTATATATATATATATCTATGGTTGGGTTTGGTTGCAGTTCCGATGGTGGCCACATGGCAGCGCCAAAAGCACCCCCTCGCTCTCCTATATTAAGTCAGTGTCTCTCGCCCTCAGTCCCTCTCTCTCCTATATTAAGTCAGTGTCTCTCGCCCTCAGTCACTCTCTCTCCTATATTAAGTCAGTGTCTCTCGCCCTCAGTCCCTCTCTCTCCTATATTAAGCCAGTGTCTCTCGCCCTCAGTCCCTCTCTCTCCTAATTAAGCCAGTGTCTCTCGCCCCAGGCCTCTCTCTCTCGCCCCAGGCCTCTCTCTCTCCTATATTAAGCCAGTGTCTCTCGCCCTCAGTCCCTCGCTCTCCTATATTAAGTCAGTGTCTCTCGCCCTCAGACACCATCTCTCCTATATAGTCTGACTTGCATTGGAGCTCTGCTCGTCTCTGTGCATTCGGCCATTACTGCACCCGACCAGCCTCTCTTCTCTAGTGGACATATAAAGAACATTTTACCTACTCACCAAAATAAACATGTCTTGTGTCATTAGAAAGCCTACTTACCTTAGTGGTAGCACTCTGAGCCCCCCACCACACGGATTTTGGACTTGGGCTAATTCAGATAATAGATATTTTATCATTTTTACGCTCTCAAAGAGTTACATCTGGTTAATCAGATTTCCATATTTAACTGGAGCTCTCTCAAGGACCACTGGTGGTCCCCATGGTAGCCTTTCACTGGCATTTGCCCTGGTATGATTTAGAGTTTAGTATGATTTAACTCGTCACGCTAAACTCCTCATACCTATTATTATTATTTTTTTTTTTACTATTTTGAAAAACATTTTTATTCAAATGGACAGTCCACATTGACATGCTCTGAGCTTGATGAATGGCCATTTGAGCTATTAAAAAAAATCCTAAAAAATGAACAAAGAAGTTTTTAGGGATAAAGGGTTTTGCGGTGACAGAAATGGAGCCTGGATGAAATTTAATCACCATTAAAACTGGTCCATTGTTTTACTTTATCATTTTCCTATGAAAGCAGTACTAAAAACTGTCCTTTAATAATGCATTTTCACCTTTTAATGCAGTTTCATCTTTCTATTAATGCACTTTGATCATTGAGGGAGAATTATACAGTATGAGCTCCATTTTGGTTACATTAGCCCTTATACCCAAATAAGGCATTTAGCATTTAGCACACTAAAGTTGGTAATTTTGTTACCTCCTAAACCCGTTACAATATGCATAGGTGTGGTTTGGGCGTTTTTAGCTTTCATCCAATCCGTGTTGGTCTTGCCATTCCCTTTAATTCATCCCATATCTATTTCCCTTATCCCTACTGCTATGCCTACTCCTAATGAATAGCCTATTCTCAAAGATTATAGCTCTCATTTTCAAACAATTATAGCTTGGTCAATTCTCAATCATTTCTTACCATTCAACAGGTTATGTTGAAAAAACATGTTCCATGTTTTCTTTGCTGTATGTGGCGTGCATTTATCCCAAGTCTGCGATACGTTGTAAAGTAAATGGCAAAAAAGTCATATGTTTTGAGCCGTATGTTTGCTGTTTTCACTAGTGGGTCCAGAGTATTGACATCCCTGAATTACAGTTAGGGTTAGGGATAGTATTACTACTAATTACTATTAGTTACTAATTATTATTACTACTAATACTAACCCTAACTCTATCCCTGACATACAGGTTCATATTGATAAATGTTTTAGAAAAGCAATAAAGCTGAGAGTTCACTGTGGTTGATTGGTTTAATGTTTTACTACAACCAATAGAAAAATAGTAAAAAACAAGAAAAAGACGAAGAGGAAAGGGATCGTCCAATAGGAGCCCAGGAGGAGGGGAAAGGGATCGTCCAATAGGAGCCCAGGAGGAGGAGGAAAGGGATCGTCCAATAGGAGCCCAGGAGGAGGAGGAAAGGGATCGTCCAATAGGAGCCCAGGAGGAGGAGGAGGAAAGGAATCGTCCAATAGGAGCCCAGGAGGAGGAGGAGGAAAGGAATCGTCCAATGGGAGCCCAGGAGGAGGAGAGGAAGGAGGAGCCTCAGTCTAGAGAAAAAAACAAGATCTGCAGTTTAACTATTTATTATCACATGATGACTGTTGTTGTTGTTGTTGACACGCAGCATGCATAAAGCTAAAGGTCTGACTCAGAGAGTTTTCTGTTTCCAATGATGAAATGCTGTTGGTTTAGTGGTGACACAGCTGTAGTTAGTTAGTAGCAGTAGTAGTGTTTCACATCATTTTAAATATAAGCACTTTAATTTGAAATATCTTGGGTTGTTTTGCATGCCATCGTGTTTGGTGGGGCAGACTGGGCATTTAAGGGGGGCATTGCCCCCCCATGCCCATGCCTAGATCCGCCCCTGGCAGTGATTAAAAGTGAAGTGGTGTTGTGATAATCTGTGCTGAATCAGCTCTGTCAACACAGCAGGGAGTCGACCAAAAGACAACAACACAACAACATTTTAGATTAAATGCAGAGAGAAAGGAATTCAAAACACCACAGAAATGACCTCTGAGATTCCTCAGAGACAAACCGTTCTGACATGTGGAGAACGACACCAGACGAGGAGGCGTAAGGTGGCAAGAAAAAACAATGAAAACACTTTGGAGTTGCCCATATACCCTGCCACTCTTCTACAGGGGCGGATCTGGGCATAGGCATGGGCATGGGCATGGGCATGGGCATGGGGGGGGGCAATGCCCCCCTAAATGACCAGTCTACTCCACCAAACACGATGCCATGCAAAACAACCCGTGATATTTCAAATTAAAGTGCTTCTATTTAAAATGATGTGAAACACTACTACTGCTACTAACTAACTACAGCTGTGTCACCACTAAACCAACAGCATTTCATCATTGAAAACAGAAAACTCTCTGAGTCAGACCTTTAGCTTTATGCATGCTGTGTGTCTGTTGCAACTTCAACAACTGATGTTATTATTGATGCTTTACTTGACTACCGTAATTTCCGGGTTATAAGCCGCAACTTTTTCCCCGTGCTTTGGACCCTGCGGCTTATTCAGCGGTGCGGCCAATGTATGGATGTTTACGGCTAACAAACACTATAGGGCCCGGCGTTCTAAGTCTAAATGCACGGTATGCACACCATCTTTAAGCCGGCCCGAGCAGGAAATGTAGGGGGACAGGGCACAGGCAGTTCGCTAAGACAGACACTACTAAATGCATCATGGAAAGCAAACGAAGAAGTGCATATAACGCAGCTAAAGGCAGTCGAGCTGGCTGAAAAAGAAGGAAATCGATCTGCTGCACGTAGCCTTGAGATTAATGAATCAATGGTTAGACGGCGGACCAGCGCGTGGAACGCCAGCTCGACGCCAGCTCCTCGGAACGCCAGCGCGAGGACCATGCGGAAAGCAACTTTTTCTCAAGTCTGCCAGTGGATCCTGACTGCGTGGAAAAGTGTCAACACATCCACGAACGGGTTTCGAAAGGCTGGTATGCTGCAGCAGCAGCGCGATCAGGAGGAGGTGGAGGGGTCCGTGGAGGCGGCAAAAAAAGACGCCTCGTCGAGTGTCTTAAACATTGAGAGGATTCCTGGTGGTCCCCAGCTAAATGGTGGACAGTTGGTTAACATCTGGTTAACCAACTAGGCTACGCTAGGCTACCTTTTTGAGAGTGTAAAAGTTCACTTCATGAACCAAATGGACCCGCAAGCGCTCATTTGGTTTCATGAAGTGATCGGAGTTTGCGTATCTCTGGCTACACTCTATGGCCAGGCCTGGATGTAATATTTCTCAATCGGGGGGGCAGCCGAAAATGGCAGTTGGTTTAGTGGTGCCACAATTGTAGTTAGTCAATGTTTAACTACCGCTATAAGCATTTGATTTGAAATATCTTTGAAGTTTTCATTGTTTGCATTCCGTCATGTTTGGTGGGGCAGTCAGGGCGTCTAGAGGGCATTGCCCCCCCCCCCCCCCCATGTCTATGCCTAGATCCGTCCTTGGTCTATGGCTCTAGCGTTAATTACATACAGCACGTGCAGTTCTGTAGTCGTTTAAATAATAAAAAGGATGCTTCTCAAACAGCATTTCGTTGCTGACAATCTCATCTGTGCAAGAATCCTTACATATGGTAATTAAGCATTAAAACACCCGCGGCTAATAGGCCAGTGCTTCCTAAATTTGGCCGATGCGGCCTATTTTCAGGTGCGCTTTATAACCCGGAAATTACGGTAATAAAAGTCCTGTAACTGAAAATGGTATGGGGGCGGCTTCATGAAGCCGCCCCCATACCATTTTCTCTTGCCCCTCCAACGTGTTCTCTTGCCCCCCCAAATGGGACATTTTACATCCGCCCTTGCTCTTCCAGCCCACCCTAGTAAGGCTGGCTAAATCCGAACCTGACATAAAACATGTATTTTATTATAAATGAGCCATAAACGATGCGCTACCTTCGACAGGCGTTTCTCCGGACGATTCCAGGTGAGCATCGGAAAGGGGCGGGGCACCGGGAGGGGGCGGGGTGCATGGAGGGGGCGGGGTGCATGGAGGGGGCGGGGCTAACCTCTTCACCCTCCTCTTCCTCAAGCTGGACTCTGCAGAGTTCTGAGACAAGAAAAAAAAAAACGTTAAAAACATTTATTTTAGTTTATTTAACACTAGAAAGACTAACGGGTTGTGAGGACCTCTTTTTGACATTTTGTAGATTTTCTCTGCCTGTGATGGTCTGAAAAAGTTTGAATGTAAAGGATCCATTAGCTGGAACAATAGAGCTGCTCTGGGCATGGAGGTGTGAACTCTTAACGGAGGAGAGAATGGCTGAGGTTTTTACGGGTCTCAGAGACCCATAAAAGAGTTACAGTCTTAGGAGTATTTACATTCCCAGTACTGCTTGTGTTAACCAGGTGTCACTCTGCTACTAGGGACTTTAAGCTCCACAATGTTCACTACTGCAACACTACACCCATACAGGAAGTACGGCAGCCATAACACACGCACACGCACACGCACACACACACACACACACACACTTGCCCTAGTCAAAAAGAAACTATGAGATTTTGAAACAAATCCTATTGGATTTTTATAATATCTAGGAATCGTATAGGATATTCACAGGATTCCTAATTTCTGTGTGTCTGTGTGTGTGTGTGTGTGTGTGTGTGTGTGTGGTGTGTGTGTGTGTGTGTGTGTGTGTGTGTTTTAGTTTTTTTATTTGTTTATTGAGATTTACAGTGGCAATAGCAATCTCAATACAAAACTGATAACTATGTGCAGACAGATCAATAAAACCTGCTCTTACTTTTAGGCAGTTTAGTGAATTTGTTTAGGCTAGTGTGATTGGCAGAGCAGAGTTCATACATTCACACAGAGCAGCTCCTACTCGTGCGGTGCTGGCGTTGTAGACACAACGTCAAAGCGCACCTTCTGCCGTAGTAGGAACGGCTGCGACGGCAGGCAGGTTTATACATCCAGCACTGATCCATTTCAGGTTACCGTAGCGCAATGACGTAGCGGTCCCTGCTTAAAGTCCCTATTGTCTCACCGTTGCTCCGTGTAGGTGGGCGGAGCTCAGGTCGTTGGGAACGCTCTGGAACGATCCCATTGGAGGCTGCGGAGCGCGACGCTTCTTAGAAAGCCCCGCTGGACCCAGCTGGGTGAGGGGTCCCTGGGGCGCGGGGCCGCCCCCCCGCGGGACCCCCTGGGGCGAGGTTGGAGCACTCGATGACACATCCTTCAGTGGAAGAGAAAAATAACTCCGATTTCAGAGTTTTATTGAAGGGACCACAGGGGCGGATGTAACATTTCAGAGTTTTATTGAAGGGACCAGGGGCGGATGTAACATTTCAGAGTTTTATTGAAGGGACCACAGGGGCGGATGTAACATTTCCCAACTGGAAGTGTTTGTGTTACACACTTGTTTGGAAAGGAATGTCTTTCCAGTGTGTGTGGTTGAAAAGGGGTTTATTCTGTAAACACAGAACACAAGGCACACATATCAGCGACACAGCACCCAAGAGGATCATAGTTCCGTTGCTTCCTGACTCTAGAAGGAGGGGGGCGGCACAGGACTTATGTTAGGCAAGTAAAGCATCAATAATCTCATTTTTGAGAGGCAGTTGTTGCCAACTGTCAAAATCCAAAATGCACTAGAATATAAGCGCTAGAGCAGTGGGTTTTCAGTCATTTTCCTACCAGGGCCCACAATTTATTCTGCATTTTAGCCACGGTTTAGACTAATTTAGGAGAAAAAACTGGCAAAACGTTGTTCAAAATAAAAAAATCTTCTACATTTTCCAAATGTGTAGATTCTTGAAAATTAGGTAACTCAGATGTTTAAATATAATTTAACTCTTCAGAACGTAAAATGAAACCGATCCATTTGGTTCTATTTCACAACCTCAAGAGTTAAAGATACAGATCAGTCCTTTCGAGGAAGGAAGGAAGGAAGGAAGGAAGGAAGGAGGGAAGGAAGGAGGGAAGGAAGGAAGGAAGGAAGGAAGGAAGGAAGGAAGGAAGGAAGGAAGGATGGAAGGAAGGAGGGAAGGAAGGAGGGAAGGCAGGAAGGAAGGAAGGATGGAAGGAGGGAAGGAGGGAAGGCAGGAAGGAAGGATGGATGGATGGATGGATGGAAGGAAGGATGGAAGGAAGGAAGGAAGGAAGGATGGAAGGAGGGAAGGATGGAGGAAGGAAGGAAGGAAGGAAGGAAGGAAGGAAGGAGGGAAGGAAGGAGGGAAGGAAGGAAGGAAGGAAGGAAGGAAGGAAGGAAGGAGGGAAGGAAGGAAGGAAGGAAGGAAGGAAGGAAGGAAGGAAGGAAGGAAGGAGGGAAGGAAGGAAGGAAGGAAGGAAGGAAGGAGGGAAGGAAGGAAGGAAGGAGGGAAGGAAGGAAGGAAGGAGGGAAGGCAGGAAGGCAGGAAGGCAGGAAGGATGGAAGGAAGGAAGGAAGGAAGGAAGGAAGGAAGGAAGGAAGGAAGGATGGAAGGAAGGAAGGATGGAAGGATGGAAGGATGGAAGGAAGGAAGGAAGGAAGGAAGGAAGGAAGGAAGGAAGGAAGGAAGGAAGGAGGGAAGGAAGGAAGGAAGGAAGGAAGGAAGGAAGGAAGGAAGGAAGGAAGGAAGGAAGGAAGGATGGATGGATGGATGGAAGGAAGGATGGAGGGAAGGAAGGAGGGAAGGAAGAAGGGAGGAAGGAAGGAAGAAGGAAGGTAGGAAGGAAGGAAGGAAGGAGGGAAGGAAGGATGGAAGGAAGGAAGGATGGAAGGAAGGATGGATGGAAGGAAGGAAGGAAGGAGGGAAGGAAGGATGGAAGGAAGGAAGGAAGGATGGAAGGAGGGAAGGAAGGAAGGAGGGAAAGATGGAAGAAGGAAGGAAGGAAGGAAGGAAGGAAGGAAGGAAGGAAGGATGGATGGAAGGAAGGATGGAAGGAAGGAAGAAAGGAAGAGGGGAAGGAAGGAAGGAAGGATGGAGGACTCTAGGAAGGAAGGAAGGAAGGAAGGAAGGAAGGAAGGAAGAGAGGAAGGAAGGAAGGAAGGAAGGAAGGAAGGAAGGAAGGAAGGATGGAAGGATGGAGGACTCTAGGAAGGAAGGAAGGAAGGAAGGAAGGAAGGAAGGAAGGAAGGAAGGAAGGAAGGAAGGAAGGATGGAGGACTCTAGGAAGGAAGGAAGGAAGGAAGGAAGGAAGGAAGGAAGGAAGGAAGGAAGGAAGGAAGGAAGGAAGGAAGGATGGAGGACTCTAGGAAGGAAGGAAGGAAGGAAGGAAGGAAGGAAGGAAGGAAGGATGGAGGACTCTAGGAAGGAAGGAAGGAAGGAAGGAAGGAAGGAAGGAAGGAAGGAAGGAAGGAGGGAGGGAAGGAAGGAAGGATGGAAGGAAGGATGGAAGGAAGGAAGGAAGGATGGAGGACTCTAGGAAGGAAGGAAGGAAGGAAGGAAGGAAGGAAGGAAGGAAGGAAGGAAGGAAGGAAGGAAGGAAGGAAGGAAGGAAGGATGGAGGACTCTAGGAAGGAAGGAAGGAAGGAAGGAAGGAAGGAAGGAAGGATGGAAGGAAGGAAGGATGGAGGACTCTAGGAAGGAAGGAAGGAAGAAGGAAGGAAGGAAGGAAGGATGGAGGACTCTAGGAAGGAAGGAAGGAAGGAAGGAAGGAAGGAAGGATGGAGGACTCTAGGAAGGAAGGAAGGAAGGAAGGAAGGAAGGAAGGAAGGAAGGAAGGAAGGAAGGAAGGAAGGAAGGAAGGATGGAGGACTCTAGGAAGAAAGGAAGGAAGGAAGGAAGGAAGGAAGGAGGGAAGGAAGGAAGGAAGGAAGGAAGGAAGGAAGGAAGGAAGGAAGGAAGGAAGGAAGGAGGAAGGAAGGAAGGATGGAAGGAAGGAAGGATGGAGGACTCTAGGAAGGAAGGAAGGAAGGAAGGAAGGAAGGAAGGAAGAAGGAAGGAAGGAAGGAAGACTCCATCATAGGAGGTCAAATCGTGAAAAACGATTTGACCTCTGATTTATCTCTGGCGCCTGTCAACCAATTTCACCCCAAATCACCAGCAAAAAAGCACTAGATTTTCTGCCAGGAGTTTTTCACTAATTTTGGCACTGGGGGGTCTGGAAATGAGCTAAATATAGCGGCAAATGCACCAAGTTGGCAACACTGATAGTGTATACTGTAGATATTAGTGATTGATTACTGTGAGAATAAACCAATCCATATACAGTCATATAAACACACACATTACAAGCTTTAATAAAAAACAGCAATATCCACTTGCTCAAAAGTATCATGAGTCAGGGGTTTTTAACAGGTGGTCCGGGGACCACCAGTGGTCCCTGAGAGCATTCCAGGTGGGCCTCAGGCTAAATGATGGAACGTTGGTTAACCAAATGTAACTTTTTGAGAGCGTAAGCATGAAACCAAATGGACCTTCCTTCTGCAAGGGTCCATTTGGTTTGTGAATTAGCCTACACAAGTCTACACAACTAGAGAATGTAGAAGATTATTGGTCAGGGTTAGGGTTAGGGTTAGGGCATTGATCTGTTATGTTGGACTGTTTTGTTTCCCCCAAATCCAGCCTGGAATTGTGGACAAAAGCATTATATATCTTTAGTTTTGGGGTCTGTGGGGCTAAAATGTCATCAAATGGTGGTCCTTCATGGCTCAAATGCTGAATAAATAAATAAATATGAAAACCACTGGTTTGACTGACTGATGTTTACCTTTTTAATCTCAGATTTTTTCTTCCTCCTTCTGAACAGGCTGAATAATCCTTTATCGTCTTTCTTCTCCTTTGGTTTCTTCTCCTTCTGAGGTCGGTTCGTGACTTCCATCAGACCTGCAGAATGAAATGAAATATACGTAAAGAAAAATACAAATGTTTCAGTCATACGGTCTGGAGCAACGTTAGCTCTGATCACCAGTAAAATATAAATGCTTCAGTCATACGGTCTGGAGCAACGTTAGCTCTGATCACCAGTAAAATATAAATGCTTCAGTCATACGGTCTGGAGCAACGTCAGGGGCGGATGTAACATTTCCCAATTGGGGGGCAGAAGAAAATGGTATACCATTTTCAATAGTGTTTCAAATACTTTTAAATATAAGCACTGAAATGCCTTGCGTTGTTTTGCATGCATCATGTTTGGTGGGGCAGACTGGGCATTTAGGGGGGCATTGCCCCCCCATGTCTATGCCTAGATCCGCCCTGAGCAACGTTAGCTCTGATCACCAGTAAAATATTAACTTTCTAGTTTCTAGTGTGTGTGTGTGTGCGTGTGTTACCTTGTGTTGGAGGCGGTGCGATGATCTCTGCTGGAGTATCAACTGTTTCACACACACACACACACACACACACACACACACACACACACACACACACACACACACACACACACACACACACACACACACACACACACACACACACACACACAACACACACACACACACACACACACACACACACACCACACACACACACACACACACACACACACACACATGATGACTTTCTAATCCATTATTTTAGGGCTGTGAAGGATAATAAATGTAAATGTCTCTTACCGGCGGTGTCTCTGGCATAGACCTCTCTCAGACGGTGGTCCTCCAGGTTCCTGTTGAGGTCCAGGGGGTCCCCCAGGGGGTCCCCAGACCCTCCGTCTCTCAGCAGGACGGTGGTCCCCAGGTTCAACTCACACTTGGTGCAGATGTTTGGCAGCAGCATCTGTAGAGGAACTCTGGGATTCACACGCAGCACTGCCTTGTGGCTCTGTCTGTAGTTGATGAGCAGACGAACAGACGCCTGGGAGACAGAGAGGGTTCAATAAGGACCTTTACAGGTTAAATAAAGACCTTTAGAGGGTCAGCACCGCCTTGTGGCTCTGTCTGTAGTTGATGAGCAGACGCACCGACGCCTGGGGGACAGAGAGGACCTTTAGAGGTTAAATAAAGACCTTTAGAGGGTCAGCACTGCCTTGTGGCTCTGTCTGTAGTTGATGAGCAGACGCACCGAGGCCTGGAGACAGAGAGGACCTTTAGAGGTTAAATAAAGACCTTTAGAGGGTCAGCACCGCCTTGTGGCTCTGTCTGTAGTTGATGAGCAGACGCACCGACGCCTGGGGGACAGAGAGGACCTTTAGAGGTTAAATAAAGACCTTTAGGGTTCAATAAGGACCCTTAGAGGGTCAGTACCGCCTTGTGGCTCTGTCTGTAGTTGATGAGCAGACGCACCGACGCCTGGAGACAGAGAGGGACCTTTAGGGTTCAATAAGGACCTTTACAGGTTCAATAAGGACCTTTAGAGGTTCAGGGACTACCAGACAGAGGACAATAAGGCCTTTAGAGGTTCAGGGACCACCAGTGGTCCTTGGGAGCTGCTTTTTTTTTAACAGGAGCTTAAAAAAGCAGCCTCCATTAGAACAGATAGCTCCCACCCCCCTATGTCAGGAATATGAAATTCTGCCATCTTTCCAATGGCTAAAGATTCCTGTCACCAAAACCAACAGGTTTAAATTCTCCTTCATACCTATACCTCCATTAGAGTTTATACACCTCCATTATAGCTATCAATAAGGAAACAAGAGGAGGTGGTATTTCAAGCATTTCTCATAATAGAATCATGTTTAGCTAGACATTTAATCATGTTGTAAATACAAATACCAGTATTTCCCTTGAGAATGGAATCATCTTGAAGACGCCAAGTGACCAATCATGTTCTTTTATTCATTGCCATTGGTGCCACTTTGTGGTCACCAGATGGGACTAATGACTTGTAAGTCTAGATGTTGTATATATTGCGTCATATCCTGTTTTGTTCTCATGCCTGATGAAGACCTGAACAGGTCGAAACGTCGCTGCTCTTAATCCTTGTCGCTAAATAAAACCTGGGGCACTTTAAAGTGAGTTGCGAGCCCCTTCTCTTTTTTCTACGTTTACTGTATTTTTGCAGTTTTTGGCTCAGCACCAGTTGGGATGTGCGTTACCTTTTTAACTTCTCAATAAGAGAGTTAATCTCATTGGTCACCTCAGGGGTGTGGAAATAAGGGAGTTAATCTCATTGGTCACCTCAGGGGTGTGGAAATAAGGGAGTTAATCTCATTGGTCACCTCAGGGGTGTAAGCCCGGCGGTTCTTCTCCTCCATTGGCTGTTTGGGCTTCAGGACGATCCTCTCTGCTTCCAGGGAGCCAATCAGGGAGCTGGGCTTGTAGGAGACGCTGTTCCTATTGGTGGAGAGAATCTCTGCTGTGTAGTCTGACGGGTTGAGATGATAACTGGCACACAGCGACACGAAGATGTCCATGACAGGAACACTGAGGCACACACACACACACACACACACACACACACACACACACACACACACACACACACACACACACACACACACACACACACACACACACACACACACACACACACACACCACACACACACACACACACACAACACACACACACACACACACACACACACACAATCCAATCCAATCCAATCCACTTTATTTATATAGCACATTTCACAACGCAGAGGTATCCAAAGTGCTGTAAAAAAGGGATAAAAACAAACTAAAAGCTAAAACAAAAAAGTATAAATAAATACACACAAAGAAGCAACAAAGAGCATAAACAGTAGACAGCAAAAGCACAGCTAAACAGAAACAACCAAACAAAGACAGAGACAAGTAAATACACACTAACAAGGCCAAACAGACAATAAAACAAAGAAACTCTCAGGTGGAGTCAATAATGTAAAGGTGGGTCTTGAGACGAGATTTAAAGTCTCAACGGTGGGGGCCAATTTAATGTGGGATGGAAGATCGTTCCACAGTTTAGGAGCAACACTGGCGAAGGCTCCATCACCTCTGGTCTTGAGACGCGACTTTCTCATCACCTTGAGGTTCAGTTGGCCTGCGGAGACATTCATTCATTCATTCATTCATCCATTCATCCGTTCATCCATTCATCCATCCATCCATCTTACCTCCCGTGTGCAGTAACATTCATTCATTCATTCATCCATCCATTCATCCATTCATCCATCCATCTTACCTCCCGTGTGCAGTGACATTCTTCTCCTCTCCATCTGGTAGAATCACAGACAGACAGTGGTCTCTGTCAAACGGACTGACCTCCTCCATGTCTTGCATCGTACCAAGGGGGGGGGGGGGGGGGGGGGGGGGGTCAGGTCAACCTGTGGTAGAAACCAAAGACACTCGTTACATCTGGTTAACCAACTTTACATCATTTGAAACCAAAGGGTCCGTTTGGTTTCATTTTACGCTCTCAAGAATTAAATTGTATTTAAACATCTGAATTACCTAATTTTAAAAAATCTACACATTTAGAAAATGTAGAAGAATTTGCTATTTAGACCAACGTTTGCTAAAATGCAGAATAAAGAGTGGGCCCTGGTATGAAAATGTCATCCTAGAAAGGTCCCAGTTACTGTTCTAATAAAATAAATAGTGGTCCCTGGTATGAAAATGTCATCCTAGAAAGGTCCCAGTTACTGTTCTAATAAAATAAATAGTGGGCCCTGGTATGAAAATGTCATCCTAGAAAGGTCCCAGTTACTGTTCTAATAAAATAAATAGTGGTCCCTGGTATAAAATGTCATCGTAGAAAGGTCCCAGTGACTGTTCTAATAAAATAAATAGTGGTCCCTGGTATGAAAATGTCATCGTAGAAAGGTCCCAGTCACTGCTCTAAGAGCAGCTGGTGTTTCAGTGTGAAAAGTGAAGCCACTGTGAAACATTCACCAACACTAACACTAAACTCACTAACGGCCTCTGAAACATTTGGAGAATGAATGGACCCGTAAGGGTCCATTTGGTTTCGTGTTTACATACCGTATTCATCATGAGAATCAGCCGAAGTTCACACAACTAGAGAATGTTGAGAATTTTGATCTGTTTTGAACTGTTTCAAATCCAGTCTAAACATTTCCTGTTTTCCCAAATTCAGCCTGGAGTTGTGGACAAAAGGAAAATAAATCTTTAGTTTTGGGGTCTGTGGGGCTAAAATGTCATCAAATGGTGGTCCGTGGCTCAAATGCTGAATAAATAGTGGTCCCTGGTATGAAACAGGCTGAAAACCACTCCTTTATGTTGCGGTCCCATCAGTTGGCCTACCTGAAATGTAATGCAATTTCTCCAAACTGGTAATAATTACTACAATAAAACCTGTAGAAAGAGCAGCAGCGGTCCGCCAATCTGCCAACATTTTCAACCTTTTTGACTCCAGGGCCCACCATTTATTCAGCATTTGAGCCACGGACCACCATTTGATTACATTTGCACACCAAAGACCTAAAATTAAAGATTTCTTTTGGTTTTGTCCACAATTCCAGGTTGTATCTTGCAAACAAAACAGTGTAAACTTCCTAATTAAGTGCTGCTAATTCAGATGATGAATATTTTAACTCTTGAGAGTGTAAAAATGAAACCAAATGGACCCGCAAGGGTCCATTTGGTTTCATTTTTACGTAACTCTCAAGAGTTACATCTGGTTAACCAACTTAGCTGCGGACCACCTGGAACCCTCAAGGACCACTGGTGGTCCCCGGACCACCAGTGGTCCGCCATTCTGTCAACAGGTTGACATGCTGCAAGTCAGTCTGTGATGAAAACAAGATTATGCACCGTGAAGGGATTATAGGCCTGTCACCCAGTAGGAGACCCAGCGACATTGAGGGGTCAGAAACCGAGCCGCCTGTCCCTGGCATGAAAAAGGGACAAACCGGAGTTGGAAATGCATTGTTTTCAACGACGATTGACGCAAATGAGAGCTGTTTTGGGCTAGCGCTGGTGGTCCATAGACTAGCCTAGGATCTGGATCGGACCTATTACGATCTAGCATATAGGGATTCATTAACCGACCATTAAAACTGGGCTGTGCTTGAGTCCCAAATCCAATGCGTTTCTACCTTACTTCTGCTACTAGTCCAGGACTTGTCCCATTCAGAGCCTCCATTGGATTTGCCCCATGAAGTGAACGGAGATTGTCGTCACAACTCTGTAATAATTAAGACTGTCTGGATAGCTGTTCATTTCCACACACACAAACAGCATCAGTAACTGTGTGTGTGTGTGTGTTGTGTGTGTGTGTGTGTGTGTGTGTGTGTGTGTGTGTGTGTGTGTGTGTGTGTGTGTGGTGTGTGTGTGTGTGTGTGTGTGTGTGTGTGTGTGTGTGTGTGTGTGTGTGTGTGTGTGTGTGTGTCAGCCCCGTTATAATTGTTTCTCTGTAAATTAATGTCATTTGTGGATTCAAATAAAGAACTAAAAAGTGATTTACCTGTTGCTGTGTCCATATAGATGTCAAACAGCTTCCATATTAACTCTGTTTATCAGAAAGACAGTGTGAAGTGAAAAGGGACACAGATTTTACTCTCACTGCACTGTCTGTCCCATAGGGTCTGTCCGAGTGACTCTAATCTAATTTAATCCTCCCTTCACTGACTGGCCACGCCCACCACGGTGACGTCACGCAGGTCCGTTGAATGAGCCAGGATAAGCGTTGGGCGAGGATGAGGCCTTCAAAATAAAAGCTCCCACCTCTCGTAACTATTATGATCTTTTAAATGTCATAGATTTATTTAAAAAGTGCTAGTATGTTTGGCCACACTGTATACATGTAGGAGATTAATAAATCAAGCTCAACATTACGTTTTGAGCTAGCAGATTTGCTGTTTTTGCTCAATTTTCAGACCAGAATGGACACTGCATGGCCAAAGATGCTTCTTCGTATCAACTAGTGCAGGGGTTTTCAACCTTTTTGACACCAGTGACCACCATTTATTCAGCTTTTGAGCTACGGCCCACCATTTGATGACATTTTAGCCCCAAAGACCTAAATTCACCTAAATAGTGCTAATTCAGATGATAAATATTTTAACTCGTGAGAGTGTGAAATGAAACAAAATGGTCCCGCAAGGGTCCATTCTCTCAAGAGTTACATCTGATTAAATAACTTTCCATCATTTTAGCCTGGGGACCACCTGGAACCCTCTCAAGGACCACTGGTGGTCCCGGACCACCTGTTGAAAACCCCCTGAACTAGTGGATATGTTGTTGATACGAAGAGAGCCGTCTTTGGTCCAGTGTCCATTCTGGTCTGGAAATTGCATCATTTTTACTTTGTACTCGAGGGCCCTATAACTTCTTAAAATACACCTCTCCTGCTTAGCAGACAGTGAGGTGTTTCGTACATATGTCCCCACTAGTTGATACGAAGAACCATTTTTGTCCGGGGCCTTTTTACACTCCAGAACAGTATTTATCCAATTCAATATTTCTTTTTTTTTAAGGTTAAAAAAACTGTGTAATAAATACCTATTGTTTTGTATATTTTCGTTTATATACTCAATTTCTACTTCTAATTGGCAATGTATGTGCAAATTACTCATTTTTGTTTAGTTCACTGGGTACTTTTATTTTGAAGGGGCAAGCCCCCCGAAGCCTTATCCTAGCTAAAAAAAAAACGCTGGTGTGTCAGAGCCATAGAGTGCAGACAGAGTTACGACAAACTCCGTCCACTTCAATGGGGTCAGTCTTCTACATAGACTTGAATAGAGAATGAGGACAACAAACAGGGACAAGTCCTGTATTTGAAGTAGGCAGAAAAGCACTGGACTCAGGCAACAGCCTGCAGCTTTGATGATCTTAAATCGCTTTGCTTTAGAAATTTTTTAGTTATACTACAGCTACTATTATGGGTCGAATACGGTCGAAATGATGAAAACATGCATAAAATAGCTCTTATTTGCGCCATTCCTCGTTGGAAACAATACATTTCCAACCCAGTTTGTCCCTATTCAGGTTGAATGAACAGCAGCCAGCTCTAGGGGCTCAGTTTCTTACCTCAATGTCGCAACTTTGACACTAGATGGCTCTGGGTCTGTGTGTGTGTGGTGTGTGTGTGTGTGTGTGTGTGTGTGTGTGTGTGTGTGTGTGTGTGTGTGTGTGTGTGTGTGTGTGTGTGTGTGTGTGTGTGTGTGTGTGTGTGTGTGTCTGACGGTCTGCATTTTTTTTTTTTTTTTTTTTTTTTTTTTTTTTTTTTTTTTAAGCATTTCAGCTAACATTAATTAATCTATCCATTTGGTTCCTTTTTTCTCCCTGGAATGGGTTCTCCCTTATGGGTCCATTTTGGTTTCATTGTATGCTCTCAAGAGTCAACTATATTATTTATAAAACATCTGAATTGCTTAATTTTTCAACACCTAACACATTTAGAAAATGTAGAAGAATTGTTATTTTGACCAACGTTTGTCCACTTTATCTATACTAAATTTAGTAAACTCAACTCAATCAATTGGTGGCTAAAATGTAGAATAAATAGTGGGGCTGGTATGAAAAAAGGTTGAGAACCACTGGCCTGCACGTTTTTATACACATTTTATATCTAAATGTGTTAGATGATCAGTGATCACAGCTGATGGTGAGAATAATACAGATTATAATCTGCTAATCTGATGCTGGAGACCACAGGGCCGGATTTAGCTAGGCCTATAGGGTGGGCTGAAGAATGGCAGGGTGCATGCGGGGCAACTCCAAAGTTATTCATATGAAGCAGCGGTTTTCAACCGCATACAGATCAAAATGACCATTAATCTTCTACATGCTCTAGTTGTCTAGACTGGGAATATACATGATGAATATTTGAACTCTTGATTGTGTAAAATGCAACCAAATGGACCGCCAGGGTCCATTTGTTTTCATTTTTATTTATTTTTTAATTATTCAACATGTGAATTATCCCAAGTCTACACAACTAGAGATGTAGAAGATTAATGGTCATTTTGATCTGTATGTTGGACTGTTTGGTTTTCCAACTCCAGCCTGGAATTGTGGACAAAAGCAAAAATAAATCTTTAGTTTTGGGGGTCTGTGGGTCTAAAATTGTCATCAAATGGTGGTCCTCTGTGGCTCAAATGCTGAATTAATAGTGGTCCCTGGTATGAAAAGGTTTCATATGTGTGTAATAAACAGCTGCTGTTCTTTTATCATCATTCTGTGACTGACCACTGAGTGACCGCTGCTTTCATTAGAGACTCACTGTGGAATGTCACAGCACTACAGGGGCGGATCTAGACATGGGCATGGGGGGGCTGACTGCCCCATGCACCAAACATGATGTCATGCGAAACAACCCAAATTGCAAATATAATTCACATTAAAGTGCTTACACAGTAATCAAAATGATGTGAAACACTACTACTGCTACTAACTAACTACAGCTGTGTCACCACTAAACCAACAGCATTTCATCATTGAAAACAGAAAACTCTCTGAGTCAGACCTTTAGCTTTATGCATGCTGCGTGTCTGTTGCAACTTCAACAACAACTGATGTTATTATTGATGCTTCCCAGCAAACACGCACAAGTGGGCCCCATATGGGGAACGTGTGGGCTGTCTGGGTTAGAGGTGGGCATGGGCTGGACCTGGGCAATTATACTGGGTTCTATGTAGGTACTATGTGGGCAAAGTGGGCATGGGTTAGAACTGGGCAAATTGGGTAGGTCCCTTGTGGGATATAGATGGGCTAAGTGGGCCTGGGTTAGAACTGGGCACTCAGGTCTGGGCCCTATATAGGTTATGTATGGGCTAAGTGGGCATGGGCTAGAACTGGGCACACATTTATGGGTACCTTTTGGGTTATATATGGGCCACATGGGCGTGGGTTAGAAGTGGGCGCCCATGTATGGGTCTTATATAGGTTATGTATGGGCTATGTGGGCATGGGTTAGAACTGGGCGTCCATGTCTGGGTCCTTTATAGGTTATGTATGGGCTAAGCGGGCATGGGTTAGAGCTGGGCATCCATGTCTGGGTCCTTTATAGGTTATGTATGGGCTAAGCGGGCATGGGTTAGAACTGGGCATCCATGTCTGGGTCCTATATAGATTATGAATGGGCAAAGTGAGCATGGGTTAGAACTGGACATTCATGTCTGGGTCCTATATAGGTTATGTGTGGGCTAAGTGGGCTAATCATCGGGGCAAAAATCGCCAATGGATGATGAATGGGTCCAATTTCCTTAGACTTTACTTTACAGTTGGTCGCGCTGCTCACACTGTTTGCACTGTTTATGTGTATAAAGGTTCATAGGCCTACATGTTGAGAACACAGATGCGACTGACTGTTTGCAGTCAGTGCTTTACCGTTTACAACACGCTAGAGTTCTGAAACTCTGCCCCATCCTGACCAGGCCCGACATTTTAGGGTCGGGCTCGGGCCTAATTTGCCCTAGATTGGAACAAAGAAAGAAAAGAGTGATAAGTAACGTATCACTGTCAGTGGATTTAGAGCTTTTTCATGAAGCTGAACCAGCACCGCTAATGTGCGACTGCTTCTATGAGTACAGGCATGCTGCAACGTATGCACGAGAAAGAAGCAATTTGGGAAGGAGTCATGTAAAGAAGAATGTATAGAGCAGGAGGAAAAAGCAAAGTGTTTGCATTGTGAAGGACAGCACTGATTCCGCAAAGTGTATAAGGTACACAAAGGAGGTAAGGGTGAAGCAGGTGAGGGCAGAAAGGGGGAGATCTCATACACAGAAGCAGTCAAGAGGGTGGAGGAGCGTGATGACAGAGCAGCCATGGAGAGGAATGTTATTTGAGATACTTTTGTCATAAATCTACCCTCTGGATTAAAATTAAAGTTTTTTTTATTGCATAATTGTTTCTGTAAGTAATTATTCTCAATTAATCAGTTAAAGTCTGATTAATATACATACTGTATTGTGTATACAGTAGGCCTATATCCTTGTTCTGCCCCCTCAATGTGGCAATTCTTCTTTTAAATGGCTCTGGCTTTAGCATCAAGGGCATGTTGTAAACGGCACAGCACTGAGTCCAGACAGTCGTGTCGTGCTACAAATTTCCAAGCTCACAACGCATTGCAAAAAACATTAAGAGACGGGAGGTGGAGTTCTAAACACATCATGTCAGAACTTTTGCTCTTTCTTTTGTGATGCGCGAGCAGCGTGACCATTTTGGCAAATTTTGCCCCGATGATTGGCTTAATAAAGTATCTTTATTAATTTTTCAAAAAATATGAACAAAAACAAAAGCAAACAAAAATACAAAAAAGTAAAAAATAAAAAAAGGAAACAAAACAAAAAGCTCAGGTACCGAATTATCAAAATGACAGATGTGGAGCGACATAGTAAGGACATGTATCAGCATGGCATGTATTGGCAGGGTAGCTTCTCATCACAAGGAAGATACATAGAGGCAATTCGACAGAACGGCCATCAAAGGTACAGAGAGAATTATGGAGAAAGAGAGACCGAGAGCGGCAAGGATGCAGGTCCACAAGAAGCCTGAGGTTGGTAGGAAAAACCTTTAAGTACTGCAGCAGACAGTGTAGGTCCGATATAGTTTAAATAGGGATCCCAGATTTTGTAAGAAAAAAAAGTGTCTAATTTAGAATGTAACATAAACGTGAAGCATTCACAAGGAATACAGTCCAGTGTAATGTTATGGCAGGATTTCTTTGACGGAGCTGCATCCTTAATCCAAAACGAAAGAATATTATTCCAAAAATACACCAAAAATAATCAAGAGTTCTGCAACAATATCATGCCAATAGCTCTGCAGTTTCACACAAGACCAGAGACAATGGATATATATACCATATATGCCATATATATCTTCTGTTATAAAATGTCTAATTTGTAAGTATCTGCCACTGCAACTGAGTGAAGGCCATCAAGGTACGACCTACAAACAGATCTCTGAGTTTATTAATGCCCTTCTTGGACCAGGTTTTGCACTGATGATTGGCGATTGAAAAAAATCATTATTGCCCAACCTTAGTTCTCACCCATGCCCACATAGCCCACACATAACCTATAGCACTCAGACAAGGGTGCCCATTTCTAATTACTCTGGCGAGCCACAGCGTCAAATGGCGTGGAGTCAGTCACTGAGATTTCCTTCCTTCCTCCATGGAATTTGAGTCTGGAATTGCTCTCATTGACACAGAGTATGAGGAAGAAACTAGAAATCAGAAAATGAGGGAGCCAACAATGGCTGGACAACAATGGCTGGCTGCGCAACAAGTTTAAACGTTTACACAGAAAAAAATAGAAACAGGAGTTCTAGCAAATACAGACATATATCTGAAACTGAACAGAAGGTGTTGTTTCCAGTGCCGTTTTTAGCGTGGTGTTATCCATGCAGCAGGAGGAGATGAGGAGCAGATTAGTATTGCCATCTCATGTGAGAGAATCAAGCCACATCTTCCGTTGAAAAACAAGCCCATGTAATTCGATAGTGTACAAAAGGTCCATTTGGTTTTTACATTGATGTTACAAATATATGACATGGGGTCTCAGAAATAGAAATGCCATTAAATGGTGGGTCTGTGATGCATGCGAAACTGTCACGGGGGACCTTCAAGGTTCAAGGTTCGCTTTATTAGTCTCCCGTGGGAGAGATTTGTCTTGGGGTCAGAGACCAGGGCTGCACACAGTTACAAACACAGACACATAACAGTAGACATAAGACAATGCAGTTACACACATAGACCACGGTAGGGCTAAATGCTCTCGCCATTGAGGAGCTTAATAGAGAGAGGTACAAAAGAGCGTCTATACCTGTTATACTTTATCAACGGTGGAGCTCTATATCTCCTGCCTGTTCGCATTGTCACATACTCGAAGTTGAGAACATGTAATGGGTCAGAGACAATGCTTTGAGCCTGTCTAAGTATAGCTTGATCAAAGATGGCTTTTGGGGTGATCGGGGGGCTAGACAAGCCCATGATCTTTCCAGCCATCATAATAAGTCTCTCAATCTGAGATTTATGTTTGACAGTTACCAAACCAGTTAGCTATCCCATATCTCTGGATTGACTCTATGCTTGCCCTGTAAAAGATCAAGTAATATTCAAACTGACTCCAAACAATCTGAGTCTACGAAGAAAGTGTAAGCGCTGATGTATCTTAGCGCAACAAGAAGTAACATGCGTCCGCCAGCTCATGTCCTCGTCAATATGCATACCAAGGTATTTATAAGAGGGGACCTGTTTGATGTTGTTGTTATTGACGCTCAGTACAGTGTGATCACCGATGGACCTGGGGTCAATGACAACCTCCTCCGTTTTCTTTGTATTAATCATCATGTAGCCTTGAAATGAAACGGATTTAGAACAGTGGTTTTCAACCAGCGATTTACAACCTGTACAACCTGTAACCATCCTTGAGATGGTTCCAGGGGTCGCACGAGAAGTCGGCCCGCCGCGAAGTCGGCCCGAATCGTGTGGAGAGGTCGGGCCGCGGCTGTGGAGAGGACGGGCCGCGGCTGTGGAGAGGTCGGGCCGGGGGAGTGGAGAGGTCGGGCCGCGGCTGTGGAGAGGTCGGGCCGGGGGAGTGGAGAGGTCGGCCCATGTCTGTGGAATAGTTAGTTACTTAGTGAGCTAGTGTCAGCTGTTTTAGGCCCTTGTATATCATTATCCTTATTATTGTGCACTTTTTAAGGCTACAACAGAATGTAGAAGATTAATTGTCATGTTGATCTAGTGAATTGACTGCTTTGTTTCCCTGGTCCAGCAAAAGTGATGTGATTGACTGATAATTGCTGAGGGTATGTTCACACTTGGACCCGAGGTGAAATTGCTTGCTAATGGCTTCAATAACTTTAAAGTAAAATTAACTCCAGACAACTCTGACATGATCAACTCTATGAAATAACTCCAACACTGAAGCCAATTTAACTCTAAAGGTGTTGAAATACACTTTGGGAATCAACTCTGAAATATGTAACCCTGAAATTTTAACTCTCCAATTGTTGCTGTGTACTGTTTCCCACAATTGGGAAATGAAAATTACGTAATTCAGATGTTTAAGTATAATGTAACATTATACTTGGGAGCTCAAAGTGTATAAAAGTGATTATTACATTATTCTTGTCTAAAGTTCCGTTTCCTTTCCTCAACCCTAGTCCTGCTGCAGTTTGGAAGAACAAATTACTTTAACTCTGGTAAAGAGTGAAAGATGTATTTATTCAACTCTGGGAGTTCAGGCATGTGTCAACCTGTTAGCCATTGCTATAGTCAAAACAAACATTTTGTATCCTAAAGCATAGAATGTATCATTTTAGCCACATTACTGCAATCTGAAGCATAGATGTACATGAATTACTTCAATAACTTTAAAGTACTCTGGTAAAGAGTGAAATATGTATTTATTCAACTCTGGTAAAGATAAAACATTTAATTATTCAACTCTAGTTGAGAGTAAACCAGTATTATTGAACATGCACATGTCTTGATAATGGTTGATATGCAGTGATAATGGTGCCTATACATGTCTATTGTCATGACTTGATAATGGTTGATATGCAGTGATAATGGTGCCTATATACATGTCTATTGTCACAACAGCAAGACATATCAAACATAAAAGACTTGATGATGGTTGGTATATGGCCTGATAATGGTTGATATGCAGTGATAATGGTGCCTATGCATGTCTATGATATGCAGTGATAAAGGTGCCTATGCATGTCTAATGGGCCGACTTCTCCACACCCCCTGGCCGACTTCTCCACACCCCCTGGCCGACTTCTCCACACCACCTAGCCGACTTCTCCACACCACCTAGCCGACTTCTCCACACCACCTAGCCGAGATCTCCGCAGTTTTGCTCGGTCCGAGTTCGCGGCGGCCCGAGATCTCCTGTCCCCGTTCCAGGTGGTACCCAGCTAAGTTGCTCTCTTGAGAGTGTAAACATGAAACCAAATGGACACACATTACTACTTCTAGAATATTAATGATCGTTTTGGTCTGTGTTTGACTGTTTTGTTTCCCAAATCCATACTGTGTACACAATCAAAATAAATCTTTAGTTTTAGGGTCTTTGGAGCTAAACTGTCCTCAAATGGTGGTCTGTGGCTCAAATGCTGAATAAATAGTGGGCCCTGGTAAAAGGTTGAAAACCCTGGTTTAGAATCACAAGAGCCGTAGTGGGGAGTGGGGAGCGTACGGGTTCCATAGCATGTCTTTTCAAATGGTTGGTGTAATTTTGGGGGTCCTTGACATGAAAATGTTTGGGAACTTCTGGGTTATTTTATACAATGCCATTCTGTCATGACTGACTGACTCCACACTATATGTGGCGGCTTACTTCTAACCCATGCCCACTTAACCCACACATAACCCCATATAGGACCCAGACATGGATGCCCAGTTCTAAGGCATGGTCACATAAACCATACATAACCTATAAATAATAGTAAACATGGGCGGCGTGACCATCGGGAGCACCGGGACTTTTCCCGGTGGCCTGCGCCACTTAGTGGCCTGGACGGGGTACAAAAAAAAAAAAAAAAAAAAAAAAAAAAATTTTTTTTTTTTTTTTTTTTTTTTTTGAAACCTCCAGGGCAGGCCAGCGCGACAGGCCCAGGCCAGCCCAGGCCAGGCAAACTAGTGTTTCTCCTTCCAAAAATAAAAGGTGTCCTAGTACTACAGAGTTTAGTTAAACAGTGTCAGTGACTGAGTGTAACCTGATACCCTGCACCAGTGCAACTGCATGCGTCGGACTGGAGAGAGCTACGGGGCTCCCAGCTGGCCTGGGATCAGTGGGGGACACCCCTCCCTGCTTGTTGCTTAGAGCATAGACAGAGATTACGAGAGTTACGCAAACTCGGTTCACTTCATGGGGCCAGTCCAATGGAGGCTGTTCTATATAGACTTCTATTGAAAAGGGGGACAACAAGGTCATCATTCAGGCTGCATGATCAGCGCTCGAGCGCTCAGTTTTTGACCCCTCAATGTCGCAAGTTCTATTAGATGGCTCTGCGTCTGCTGCAATAACAGAAGCATGCCTGTCGCCGCGTCGCGTGTCGAGTGAGGAGGAGGAGGAGGAGAGCAAGTCTAGCGAGAGGCAATGGATAAGAAAAAGAGGAAAGGTGGGGCTGAAAGAGAGAGGGACAGGAAGAGAAAGGCCCTTGCAGAAGAAAGGGAAAAATGCTATAAATTAACAGAAATGTTTGGCAGCCCCCCTCCTCTCTCCCAAAGCCAGCCGTCGTCTGACAAAGACGTGCAACCACCATCAACAAGTAAGTAGTAGTAGTAATCACAACACACACTGCTGCGAAGTGAGAGCTGAGAGGAGGATAACATACTACAGTATATTAAAACCAATGGAAAATAATGTTTTTTCGGGTAAATAATGTGCTCATTTCAGATTTGATAAATGGGCTGCCTATAGTAGGCCTACGAAAATGTATTGCATCTTAATGCATGTTTTGTATGTTCTTGTGTGTGTGGTGGCCAGTGTTGCCAACTGCCAAAATCCAAAATGCACTAGTGGCACTTCAGAATGTATTAGAATGTGCTAGATGCTTGCCTGGAAGGTGTGTAGACTTGGGATAATTCACATGAGGAATATTTTTAATTCTTGAGAGTGTAAAAATGAAAACAAATGGACCCGCAAGGGTCCATTTGGTTTCATTTTGTATGCTTTTGGTGGTGTGCACCCAGACAAGAGGTCCAATTTAACCAAAGCACTTCCACTTGTTTTTTTGCTTCTAAGGGAAACCTCAATCTGACTCTGATATGCAGTACCTAGACATAGACCTGCCTTTAGGTATATAGGCATGTATATATGTTGTAGTCAGATGCCAGTGTGAGCAACTGATCAGTCTGTTATTTTTATTATTATCATCACTATTGCTATTTTCTTGTTATTATATTATTACTATTACTGTTATTGTTGCACACCATCTGCTTGTCTGTGTATTTTTGGTGGTGTGCACCCAGACAAGGAGGTCCAATTTAACCAAAGCACTTCCACTTGTTTTTTTGCTTGACTCTGCATGACTCTGATATGCAGTACCCTTTTTAGATATCCAGTGCCTTTAGGCAGTTGTCCAGGGCTTCCTTGGTCTAATGTTGTCCAATGTAGAAGCTTATTTTGTGCATCTTATAAAGGATAAGTAATATTTATCTAGAATCGCCATTTAGTGACGAACAATGGTAATGCACAGGTCCGTTTAAAAATAAACCTTTAAAGGCTTTTCCACTTTTGCGAGGCGAGCACGCGCGCGCGGGGTGGGGTTGGGGGTTGTGGCCTGGCAAAAGGCAAAGTCCAGATGGCCTGGCCAAGCCCACTCCGCCCCTGATAGTAAATAATAACAGCTTGATTGAAACCGCCTTTGAATCAACACGGGCAGCAGTTGGCTGGATGCAAGTCAGCTGACTGCTGGTGGCCAATCACAGTCCAGGCGCGTAGCACGCGACAGAGCCTGCTCTGCACGCGCTGTAAGCCGGTAAGCTGAAGCTCAAGGCCAACTGAAGAGAGACGCGATTTCAAATTTGAATTTGCTTCGGGATTCCTACCACTACGGCAGTTGACTTTCGGTTGGTGACTCGGTGCGGGAGTGTGGCATAGAGTGTATTATCATTTGGGCATTGTGTTTGGGAGTTTTGCTTGATGTTGGGCGGCGGATGGACTATTAAAACACTGAGAGAACCACGAGAGGGACGCCCGCACTTTTGCTGTTCGTGGCCGCCTGGACCTCGTCCATTACGGGACGAACAAACTGGAATAGGTGTTCAGAAGACGAGGCAAAATGTTTACGGTAAGGATCTTATTTCATGATGTTTAGTTGCACTAACTTACACGTAACCTACAGCCAGCCATTTCATGTTTAGAAGGAGGGGGACGAAATGGCCCAACTGAATTTATTTTATTAGTAGTATTTTGTTTTTCCTACCTAGACAACAACAGTAGGGCTTCACGATATAACTATAATTTTGTATAGACCAGGGGTTTTCAATGGTCTTGAGAAAACGTAGCTGAGATTTCAAATAATGGGAGAAAAAAAAAACATGACGAAAGTCGGCTGCATCAGGGAATATAGAATGCAGCCTGCAACGATTGTTCACTCAAAACATACATGTATAGCAATTAGTCTTTACAATACATAATGATGATGATGATCCTTTATCACAAGGCTTTTCAACCTTTTTGACACCAGGGACCACCGTTTATTCAGCATTTGAGCCACGGACCACCATTTGATTACATTTTCACCTACAGACCTACATCAAAAGAATTCTTTTGGTTTTGTCCACAATTCCTGTCTTGATTTCGCAAACAAAACAGTGTAGGCAGTGTGGTGCTAATTCAGATTATAATAGCTAACTAAGCTAACTAGCTGTTCAGCGAGATTTGGCGGGCAAAACAAATTCAACCAAAACGATTATTGTAGTCTATTAATGTTGTGCACGATATGCTCGGCTACTTCGAGTTCCATTATAATAGACGGGGCTAATTGGCGTGTCCCGTTTTTCTGGTAGAATAGCGACATAGAGGGACCAGAAACCGAGCGCTTATCACTATTGTTTACGTATTTGTTGTCCCCAGTCTCAATAGAAGTATATGTAGAAGAGCCACACGTAGACAGGCCCCATGAAGTGAACGGAGTTTGCGTAACTCTGTCTATACTCGTAAGGCTGAGCCAGAGCCATAGAGTATAGACAGAACTTACGACAACTCCGACGACAATGCGTTTGTCCCTTTTAGGGCTGCATGAACAGGGCTTCAGCACGCATTAGATGGCTCTGTTCAGAACAAAACACTGCAACAGCGTCAGAGTACAGTCAAGCATCGAGTCTCACCCCTCAATGCAGGGCCGGATCTAGAGGGGGGCAGGGATGGGCAGAGTCCACCCAAATATGCATCTTGACCACCCAATGAAAGGTAATATCAGTGGTTTTCATCAGTGGTCTGGGGACCACCAGTGGTTGAGAGAGGTCCAGGTGGTCCCCACCCAGGCTAAATGGTGGAAAGGTGGTTAACTAGATGTAACTCATTGAGAGAATGTAACTCATTGAAAATGAAACCAAATGGACCCTTGCAGGTCCATTTGGTTTCAGTTGGTTTCTACACAACTAGAGAATGTAGAAGATTAATGGTCATTTGGATATGTATGTTTGACTGTTTTGTTTCCCAAATCCAGCCTGGAATAGTGGACAGGGGTTGACACTAAGGTCTCAGAGCATACCTGGGCATCATGCGGCCCGGGGACCACTACTGGTCCTTGAGAGAGTTCCAAGTTAAATATGGAGAGTATGGAAAGCAGATGTAACTCTTTGAGAGCGTAAAAATGAAACCAAATGGACCCTTGCGGGTCCATTTGGTTTCATTTTTACGCTCTCAAGAGTTAAAATATTCGTCATATGAATTAGCCCAAAGTCTATGCAACTAGAGAATGTCCAAAATCCAGCCTGGAATTGTGGACAAAAGCAAAATAAATCTTTAGTTTTTGGGTCTGTGGGGCTAAAATGTCATCAAATGGTCCGTGACTCAAATGCTGAATAAATAGTGGGACCTGGTGTCAAAATGACTCTTACTTTTATCTTGAAATTGAATTAATATTATGCAGACTTTAGTTCAGCCTTTAGTCTTGGCCCTCGACAATATTTTATATATCTCATTTGGCCCCTTGGGAAAAATAATTGCCCACCCCTGTCTCAGAGGCACTTGCCCATCGGGCAAGTGAAAGTCAGGTTCTACTTGCCCTCAGGTCATGGTCACTTGCCCCCCAAAAATATATTGTAAATTTTGCATTTAAGTTTACTTCCTACTTGGGTGCTTTCTATGAGAGGGTTCCAGGTGGTCGCCAGCTAAGTTGGTTAACCAGATGTAACTCTTGAGAACGTAATTTTTTTTTCACACTCTCAAGAGTTAAAATTCATCATCTTAATTAGCCCATAGTGGTCACAGACTCAGTGGTCCCTGGCCCCAGCAAAATGATAGTTTGGAACCAAATGAACCTGGGAGAGAGATGGGTAGAGATAGCTAGAAAGCAGAGAAAGACACAAAGGCAGAGTGCAATGACTACCTTCAAAGACAAATTTATCTTGTGTTGTGTTATAGTGCACACTTGCCCGATCGGGCAACCAGGTAGCAGTCTTCACTTTTTTTACTTGCCCCGGGCAAGCGGGCAAGTGTTAGTGTCAAGTCCTGGTGGACAAAAGCAAAAAAAAAAAAATCTTTAGTTTTGGCTCTGTGGGGCTAAAATGTTCCCAAATGGTGGTCCTTGTGCTCAAGTGCCGAATTAATAGTGGGCCCTGGTGTCAAAACGATTGAAACCCTGCCACCCTGCCATTCTTCCAGCCCAACCCAGTAGGGCTGGCTAAATCCGGCCCTGCCTCAATGCCGCAACTCTTGTATCAGGAAAAAATGAGAAATTGCGAAGCTAGTTGGCTAACAAAGCTAGTCAACCCCGTCTATTTTAATGGAACTGAAGCTAACTAGCACATCATGCACACTATTGACCGAGAGCCACATGTATTAATATGAATAGCCCTTTTTGTATACCATCATATGAATATATGTTGGAACCTTATAAAACTGTAATGACATAAAATGGGACAAATGTGGGGGGTGACATTAAATTGACCATTTGTTAAGACTTGTATCATGAACCATTCTGTTGTCGAATAATGTATTAAGGAGGTGAAAACAGCAGATCTTCAAGCTCACAATGCATCGATAGATCTGCTGTTTTCACAATATTTGAATACACTAAATTGGTGGTTTTCAACCATTTTCATAACAGGTCCCACTATATATCCAGCATTTGAGGCGCGCACCACCCAGGGGTAGACATTAAGGGAAATTTGCCACTGGCCCTTCGGGCCTTCGGGCCAGTGGCTTTTAAGAATCACTGGCCCCACAACTGTAACCACTGGTCCAGGTAATCGATCCCCATAGTCTGCAAAAAAGACCACCATTTATTAATGCATTAAATGCATTCAAGTTAACAGCACTCTTTTCATGGGGGTCAAAACCAGTAGACCGTTCAGCAAGCTGACCCTTATACAATGCAGAATGCCTAAAATATTTTTTGTGCTAATAAACAAAATATAAATAAAACTTAAACAATTACAAAACAACACCAACATATTGTGAAATAAAAATAATAATACAATATGTATATCAGGGGTGCCCAATAGTTTGTACAGCAAATGTGTGGGTGCCAACGAGGGCATTTTGCCACTGGCCCCATCGGGCCAGTATAGGGCGCCATCTGGTGGCCCGCACGTGTTTTCAAACCTGTTTCGGGCCATCGGGCCAATTATAATGTCGACCCCTGCAACTATTTTGTGACATTTTAGCCGACCAAAACTAACGATTCCTTTTGCTTTTCTCCACAATTCCAGGCTGGATTAGGCAAACAACAGGTAGACATAGATAAAAAAAAAAGAGCATTCATCTTGTACATTTTGTAATTGTGTAGACTTGAGCTAATTCAAATGATGAATACCTTATTTTAACTCTTTAAGAGTGTAAACATGGTTTCATCTGTATTTGGTTTCATCTGTATCTGGTTAGCCAAATTTACGTCTGGTTAGCCAACTTTCAATTATTTATCTGGGAACCACCTGGAACTCTCTCAAGGACCACTGGTGGTCCCCAAACCTCTGGTTGAAAACCACTGCACTAAATGTAATATCTCAACGGAACTACAATTCACTAGTACAGGTGTTTTTCAGGGTGGGGTCCCGGTTCAACTGTGGTTGTGGGTTCTTGCCTGGAATCCAATTGTGTAATGTCACAAACAGTGTTCTTACTCTCAGCTGTCAGCTTTTAGTATACTATTAGGGAATCCACCGTGCCAATGAAACCAACTGAAACCAGGCAGATCATGCATATTCTAATGCATATGGCTAATAGCACCCCGAGAAACTATGACAAATAATCATGAGTGGTTGTTTAGGCTACAGAGTGTATAAAAGCTATCAAAAGGCAACATTTATACATTTGAATTTTAAAATCATGGTGAAGCACCTTTGATCTAAACTTATAGACACACAAGCAGTTTGGTTGTCTAATCTCCCTCTGTCTCTTGTGAAGGGGTCCCTGCCTTACAACCTGCGTTCCTGAATTCTGTCCCTCCCATCCAGACAGCCAACCAAACGAGGTACAAAGCATAGCACATCAAATTGCCCTATCACTTAAAATATAAACAGAACAGTAAACTTATGTAGACTCCCGTCTGTTTTCAGATTTCGGCTGTTTACATAAGAGTTTGGCGAAAACACCAGTGAGATTAGGGGGAGTTTCTACGTGAATGACGTTGATCAATATGGGCTTGAAAGTCATTCTGATAGTGACTATATGCCCGGGACTCAGATTATGGACAATGTTCTTGTAACTCCAAGCAGCAATCCTGGCACCCCGGATAGTTCTGACACAGTCAGAGAATTTAGTGATGTTGAAGTGGCTGTCAGCTTTGAAGAGGACTTGAGAAAATGGGCCTCACAATGCTATGTAACAAAAAGATTAGGGGATGCATTGTTGGGGATGCAATGCATTGTTGGGGATGCAATGCATTGTAGTAGGATGAAATGTGTTAACACTCACATGTAGACATTTAATGTTTCCTTCCCATGTTTTTGTGTTGTTTTTGTAAAGGCGTGTATGACAAGGCTCGCAGGATGCTGCAGCAGGCGGAGGCTTCATCGGATCTACAGAGTGACGCAGAAATGCCCCCCAAAGCGGGTGAAAAGGTAATCGCCTTTATTGGCACACAGACAATACGTGTGTCCGTGCATGCATCCCAGTGTTACACTAACTCTGTAACATTTTAGTTTTTATTTCACTTTAACTGCATTGAATAGAGAGAGAGAGAGGCTAGTTGTTTACAGCAGTGGTTTTCAACCAGACCACCAATGGTCCCTGAGAGTATTCCAGCTAAATGTTGGACAGTTGGTAACCAAATGGACCCTTATATGACCCTAATGGTCTGTAACTCCAGGGGCGGATCTAGGCATAGGCTAGGGGGGGCAATGCCCCCCCAGATTTGGCGCTTGCCCCCCCAAACGCGATGGCAAGGAAAAATCCCAAATTAAAAATATATATATCATTATTATTCTCTCCCCCCGTTTAAGTATTTCCTGATTGGTAGATGCATAAGGAGGGGGGGGGGGCTCGTCGCTTCACTCTCAGTCTCTCTCACTCAGTCCACCGCAGCTGTAGACGGGCACTGACACTAGTCACACACTGTCTACCGCACCGCCACCGACCGTATCTTTCTCCAACTTTTTCCTCAACTTCTCGTTCTCTGTCCTCTCTCGACTCTGTCTTTCTCTCTATCGCTCTGTTTTAAAACGAACCGTCGTTACTTTAGTTCTGTTCCAAAACCTCCCGACACCAATAGATACTGCAATGTATTCATTCCATTGTTCTTAGGTGCGACAAAAACAATAGGTACGCTAATGACTCTCGTGCGAGTCGTGCCTATGCATTTATTGAAGCTCGCCTCGGACATAGAAATGCTAATTTAGTCTTTGCTTGGTGGGACCATCACCGTGAACGTGGTAGCCTAGTTTACTTGCAGTATAACTGTAGGACATAAGAAAAAACTCGCCCGGATCGCTGGGTTAGCCACCATTTTAACCACGCTACCGAAACTGGAAAAAGAAAAAGTTGATTACAAGTCAATGCTGTCGCAAAATATCGGGAGTCTAACACAACCCGCGGGTTCAGAAAGGATTAAAAAGCTCATTTGAACATGGTAAAACACAGAGCATGAGCAGAGAGAGGATTGCAGCCTGTTCGTGTTGCATGGTTTCTTGCACAGAACAGGAGAGATGCTGCAATCTCTCCGTGTTGCATGGGGGAAAAATCACACCCGTGTGAAGAGTGAGTGTGAAGTGTTGCAACTGCATGTGGTGGTCTCTAGGGGTTCCCCCGAACTTGCAAACAACATTCAGAGATGCTGAGATGATAAAAGAATGCATACACACACAAAAGTTATATCTAGGTGTGCCCTAAGATTTTTGGGCTATGAAAACTGTGCCTTTGGACAAAAAAGGTTGAGAAACACTAATGTAGTGCATTCTATGAATTTTAAAATCAAACCGTTTAAAGAGCTGGTTACATTTTAAGTATTAACAGTTTGCAGAATACAGTATATTGTACATTTCAAGTGCAAATGACAGGGTAGTGTCAGGAAGATCATCCGATATAATACCTATAAGACAAATCAAATGGATATAGATATGGATAGATTAACTAATATGATGATAGTTAGCATGTAGGGCTGGGTTCAAAAAATCGATCCAGCGATCCGATATCGATCCACGCTCAAAAACACGACATCGATTCAAAAATGTGTGGATCGATCTTCTCCAGGCGGCTGGCACTATTTTCTTTTACGTGCGTGCGTTACAGCACAAACACGTTGTGTTCGCTGCTCGACGAGATCACTTGTAACGCAGCGTTCTGAGAGAATCTATGTTAGATTAGACTGTTACTGTGTACCTTTTGCAGTATTTTATCAATTATATCCATCACGCGCAGCGATGGTCGAGGGAGAGGAAAGAGCGTGTGATCGCCTGCTTTCTTGCTTTCTTTTCTTTTTTTGGAGGCTCGTGTTTGCAGAGCCGGCTATAAAGCTGGGGCCAGGGGGGGAATGCCCCCCCAAACGCCCTTAATATATTGACGCTATAATGACGCTGCCTCATAAAGCCCCCCCAATTGTGACATGTTAGATCCGGGCAAAAAAAAAAGTTTGAACGCCCGCTCCGCTCCAAAGACTTTTACTTTCCCATTACTTTCACATTAGAACGGTCAGTCTCAGTGCAAGATTTACGCACACGCAGCCGTGCGCACACGGACACGGTCTCTCACCGAATGAGTTTTCATCCGACACACGACGTTCTCCAAACATATAACACAGACGCGGGGCCGTCTTGCTGCGGAACAAATCCATTGTCATCTCCCATCTGGACAGGAGTGTTTGTGCCTTTTCAGCCATGTTTCTAATGTTCTCTCACACGGAGCTAAGGCTAAGCCACAGCAACAACGTGTGTATTCCTACACTCGGCATGCTATAGGCTACTGTATGATGCAATGTTAAGAGCTGTGCGCTGCGCGATAAATATACAATCTACAAGCTCACAGAGCATTAGCCTATAAGTGAGCTGCAGCACCTAGAATACTGCAGTATAATATTTATTTTACAACGTAGACATCTAAATCAGGGGTTTTCAACAGGTGGTCCGGGGACACCCGGTGGTCCTTGAGAGGGTTCCAGGTGGTCCCCAGGCTAAATGATGGAAATTTGTTAACCAGATGTAACTCTTGAGAGTGTGAAAATGAAACCAGATGGACCTGCAAGGGTCCATTTGGTTTCATTTTTACATTCTAAAAAAATAATCATCATCTGAATTAGCACTATTTAATTAAGAAGTTTACACTGTTTAGTTTGCAAAATCCAGCCTGGAATTGTGAACAAAACCAAAAGAATTCTTTAGTTTTAGGTCTTTGGGGCTGAAAATCAAATGGTGGTCCGTGGCTCAAATGCTGAATAAATGGTGGTCCCTGGTGTCAAAAAGGTTGAAAACCACTGCACTAATATACTGTATGTTGCAGTATTAATGCTTGTGTTTGACCCTCGTAAAATGTTACAGCATCATTCCTCTCCCTCTATTACTAATTCTGTCTCACTGTGTATTCATTAATCAGGGGTTTTCAACAGGTGGTCCAGGGCCCTGAGAGGGTTCCAGGTGGTCCCCAGCTAAGTTGTTTAACCAAATTGAGAACGTAAAAATGAAACCAAATGGACCCTTGCGGGTCCATTTGGTTTCATTTTTACACTCAAGAGTTAAAATATCCATCATGCGAATTAGTCCAAATCTACACAACTAGAAGATTAATGGTCATGGTCACAGAAGCAAAGGAAATCTTTAGTTACAACACATGGGGCTGTCTTGTCTATTGGACAGTATTTATTTCCATTATGTCTGTAAATAGATCGATATCGAATCGAATCGGATCGAATCGTGGATCGAATCGGATCGTGACCTTGTGAATCGAAATCGAATCGATCTAGGGAATTCGGATCGATTCCCAGCCCTAGTACCATGGCTTTCTGTGCATTTACGGGGGTTTGGGGATTTGAGATCCACCAATTTGTTTGCCCCCCCTGCCAAACCACATGCCCCCCCTAGTGGGGAGAGCTAGATCCGCCCCTGTGTAACTCTTGAGCGTAAAATGAAACTCTCAAGACTAAAGATTTAAGACTAGATTTAAATTACCGGTATATCTTTACAATTTTTTTTAAAGAATGTATACATTTAGAAAATGTAGAACTGTTATTTTGACCCATTGTTTGCCAGTTATCTCCCCTTAATTGTGGAGAACAAATAGTAGGCTTGAAAAAGATTGAAAACCACTGGTTTAGAGTTTACACTAGATAAAGTAGGAATTCTAAAGTTGACACACCAACAGTTTAAATCATGAGTAGACACTATTAAAAAAAAAAAAAAAAAAAAAAAGTTGAGTATGTGAATACCAATAAATTAGGCCTACGACCAATTCACTACCTGCTAACCATTTAAGTGCACAAAATAGTTTGACCATAGTTCCTTAGTTTGTAAGAAAACTATAACATACTAAACTGACCAAGACAGCATACTAGCATGATGATAAAGACATTGACCTAGACCCTGTGTTGAGAACTAATGTTTGTTTACATTTTTGTTTGCGTGTGTGTTCTTAACTGACTGTAGGCCACCGCAAAGGTTGATGGATTCACATCGAGCGATTCTGAAACGGCTGATGAGGATATGATTCCTCCATCACCTCCTCCCAACCTGAGGCCATCCCAGAGCCACCCACCCGCCAAAAAGCAGAAGAGTCACAGGTCACGGATCGTACGAGCACCGAAAGTATGTAAACAGTCTAAGCAGAACAGTATGTAAACAAATAAAAAAACAATGATGGTATGAGACGTTAAAATGTTTAAATGTACATTTATATCCAGGAAGACCAAGTTCCACAGGATCACCCAGTCCAGAATTGAGTCAGAGCATCCTCCCCGCAACTCCAGCGAGCCGTTCCACTGGGCCTCCAACAAGCCGCCACAGTGGAACCCCAATCTCGAGTGACGCAGGTGCATCCAGCCACAGTGAGCCTACTACAACCCCTACTGCAGCTTCACAGCCACATGGTGGACAACGTCAGATGTTCACCCACTTGCTGAAGCTCATAGAAGACGTAAAGCTAACACAGAAGATGCATACAAAAATGCTGAACACCCTGCTGAGGGAAAAAAGAGGATGTGTCTCTGATGGAGCTGCCAGAGGGTGCAAACCTTCCGCTTCAGACAGAGGAAGAGCTCCAGTCCATGAACACGAAGCTGTGCAACTCAGAGTTCAGGGCGGCAGTTGTAAGTTAAAATAAGCCCCCCCCCTCCACACACACACGTCTCTCTACTCTCCCTACCTGTCAACGGGAGGTAATGACTGAATGCTGTTTCTTTCCTCAGTCATTTTACCTCCTTCCTGTCACTCTAACTACACATCATGCTGCTCACTCGCTTGCTCATTTACAAGTAGTACAAGTTTGCTCTTGACAGTGAAGTTCTAGTTCTTTGCTACTTTTAAATTGGTTCATGTTTCCAGCATAACACACACAGACAGAATTGGTGTTCATTCTTCGTACTTCCTGTTACTCTAATCATACTCAGGTTGCCATGGTTGCGGATGTTGGAGGGACGACGCTGGACGATGCAGTTAAGAGGATGATGAGCTTCCTGCTGAGCACCAGTTGTCTCGCCAGTTCAACCTCTTTGGGCGTAATGGAAAGAAGAAGTTTCGAGACCTGGCCCTTTTTGATGTCTTCTATGGTAAATTTGTCTTTTTAATTTCTCATTATAAAAAATACTTGAAACCTTCCTTCGTTCTTATACTCACAACAAATTTAAATGGATACCAGCAATGTCAGTGTTTGGTATTTTTGTTCAATTTTGCTATAATAACATGCTCTGACATGCAACTTTGTTATTCTACAAGAAAACACATTTGCACATTTGGAAATATAAGATTTTTGAGAAAACTGTTAAAATGACTAATTTTGTCCATCGTCCCTTTCTGTTCAGCAAAGATTCATCACTAATGTAGAAGTTACTATTGCTGTCTGGTTCTACAGACTGTCCATTTCATGGAGTACTTGGTTGAGCCAGCTACTAAAATGTCTTTTTGTCATTTCTTTTAGCGGGACTAAAGAACAACAACGCCACCCAGGACGTGAACCTGAGGACAGCAGAGCTGGCTCTTGGGAAGTGGTTCACAGGGGCCGGAACTGAGGTGGGAACAGGGCTCGCAGAGCGCGTGACACAGCTGAAGACAATGTGGCTGTGGACACTGTGGACACTCTGGTGCAGTAGCCTGCCCAATATGGCACTTCATCTTAAAGGGATAGTTCAGATTTTTTAACTTTATTTGTATGAATAATATCATTGATATAGTGGTGTCAACTGCATTAATGGATTGCATGCATTAATTAATGGATGTCCAAAGTCCTGTGGTGGGAGTTCGCTCTGGTTTTGGTATAATATCAGGTACTTCTGTTCATTTTGTCGGTCTTTACTGGGGCCACTCTCTCTTTACACTCTCTCTACTCTCTCTACCTGTCAATGGTCTTGATATTGACCAAAAACGGAGCGGAACTCCCACCATGGGACTCTGACAATAAATGAATACAGTTGACACCACTATATTAATGGACAGTATTTCTGAACTATCCCTTTAAGTTGAAAATGCTGTTTTTTGTTTTGTTTTCCCCCGAGACTGCTGCTTCCCCCGAAAGTTCTAAAAGTCTGAGTCTGAGTCTAAGAGTCTGAAAGTATTCAGACTTGTGTGTTCTGCAATAGATCCGTGGTTCTCTAAGTGTAGTCCTCGAAAGTTCTGAAGTTTCTTAAAGTTCCAAAATTAAAATTTGTTATGCACTTTTTTACTTGTTATGCACTTGTGGTTCTCAAAGGGGGTCCGGACTCCCTCAACAGTTCTGAATTGTCCGGATCCCCCCCCCCCAAGACAAGCTGCTTCCTCGAAAGTTCTCGATTGAGTGTTCTAAAATTGTCTGCACTTTTTTTTTTTTTTTTTTTTTTAGGTTCTGAAAGTAATGTGTTCTGCACTAGGCTGTTTACAAAAAATGTGAAAGTTTTAAATTTTGTTATGCACTTTGTTATGCAATGCTAATTTTGATAATCTTTTTGTGGAAATTAAATGCAATCTTACGAACAAATTCCATCTTTTTATTTTGTCAAACTGTCAAAGATATTGTCTGTATTTTCACCCAGGTAAAACGTAAACTGGCTAAAGTAAACTGTAGATGCCTTTTACATTTAAGTTTTGTTTGCAGTATTTACACAGCTGGTTCATGTCAATTATAGCTAACAAGTTTACATCCCTTCAGGACCAACTTCAATTTGGATCTACTGTACATCGGTCCTGAATTTGGACTTGAAGCCCATTCAGATGCAAGTTCAAGCACATAGGAACACAGGTGGCACACCCAAGACTCCGATCCAAGACAGGGACCAGACTAGGCCTGTGTTAGCTCATCTGGGCTTACATGGGTTTCTGACTGCGTCTTAGGTGGGCGTACCACCTCATACCCAGTCAGAAACCCGTGTTGGCCAAATGGGCTAACACAGGTGGGACATTAGTGGAACCTGGGTGCAGGGCCCACTTGGAGCCCATAATGGGTGGCCTACATGGGTCCCATATATTTTGCCCAGCTGGAACCCATTTAACGCCCACTCATATCCCAGTGCTAACCTATATAGGCAAACCCAGGTAGAGCCCACATGGTTCCCACATATAATTGCCCATTTGGGTACCACCTCATACCCAGTCAGAAACCCGTGTTAGCCATATGGGCTGACACGGGTGGGACATTAGTGGAACCTGGGTGCAGGGCCCACTCGGAACCAGGCCCAGAAGCCCATATCAAAACCCATGTGGGGCCCACTTGCGCGTGTTTGGAATTGTGGAGAAAACCAAAAGGATTCTTTAGTTTTAGGTCTTTGGAGTGCAAATGTAATGAAATGGTGGTCCGTGGCTCAACTGCTGAATAAACGGTGGTCCCTGGTGTCAAAAAGGTTGAAAACCACTGGGTTATAGGATGGCCAGTGATCTGTTTCACACTGCAGGAGGAAAAAAGAAGAGCAGTCATTAGTGGAGGAAATGACTCTGTAATGACTCTGAGTCACCACTAGAGGGAGGTGTTGGACTGGTAATGAACAGATAAACACAGTGAATCTGTTAGTTTTCTTCATGGTCTGTCTTGAAGTAGCAATAAAACTGTTAGTGTTATAATGTGCTATAACCTTTTATAAAACAATGCAATGTAGCATAACTCTGTCTACAAAAGTCTGTACCTCCAACTGT
>CM076974.1:54651741-54689241 GCA_039105355.1 Benthosema pterotum
CACACACACACACACACACACACACCCTCCATAGCAGTGTGATATGTAGTGTAAGTGACAACGGTGACATTCTAGTGGTTTCTCTCTCTCTCTCCGTATAAAAGGTTGAATCTGCACCAAAACATCAGAGTGACATTATGTTAAAAATAAAACCTGATATGGCTGCAGGCTAAGACAGGGCCGGATCTAGAGGGGGGGCAGGGATGGGCAGAGGCCACCCAAGTGTGCAATATCCTGTATGCCATACCTGGGCATTATGCGGCCCGGGGGCCAAATGCAGCCCTTTGGCTGACTCTCTGACCGGCCCGGGGACCACCAGTGGTCCTTGAGAGAGTTCCAAGTTAAATATGGGGAGTTGGTTAAACCAGATGTAACTCTTTGAGAGTGTAAAAATGAAACCAAATGGACCCTTGTGGGTCCATTTGGTTTCATTTTTACGCTCTCAAGAGTTAAAATATTATTCATCATCTGAATTACCTAAAATCTACACAATCAGATAATGTAAAAGAATGGTCATTTTTGATCAATGTGTACCTGTTTTGTTTCCCAAATCCAGCCTGGAATTGTGAACAAAAACAAAAGAAATCTTTAGTTTTGGGGTCTGTGGCGCTAAAAAGTCATCAAACGGTGGTCCTTTGTGGCTCAAATACTGAATAAATAGTGGGTCCTGGTGTCAAAAGGGTTGGTCTTACCCAGTGTTGGGACATGTGCACTACGTAACTTATAATATATTACATAATATATCACCAAAATGCAGTAACTTAACTAAAACAATCTAATATATTATACTTTTCTTTCTGCATTACTGCATTACTTTCAATATTACTTTCTGTCAATCTGTCTCATTGCAAATGTTCTTGTGAAATTATCTTGACAACTGCAGGAATTAAATAATTACTTATTTTCTATCATTTGTCATCAAATTATTTATTCAGGAGTGACGTTTTTTCAAGTTTCATATGGATTTGGCCTGATAGCAAGTGTGCTTGCTTTATTGTAGGTATGCCACTGGTCTATGCAATATTTGATTAATAGTGATACTAAATATTTCATTATATATATATATATATATATATATATATATATATATATATATTATTATATATATATATATATATATATATATATATATATATATATATATATATATATATATATATATATATTTTTTTTTTTTTTTTTTTCTTTTTTTTTAAGTGATATGTAATAGTAATATTAATATATTACACTTGCTCAAACAGTAATATTGTAATATAATATATTGCTTTAAAATGAAGGTAATAATTAATAAGTAGGCCTAATATATTAACAAGGTAAAGAAATATTCCCAACACTGGTCGTACCTTTACTTTTATTTTGAAATTAAAGGTAGGTGAAGTGATTTCACTTTTGTCAGATATCACCCAAAAAAAATTTTTTTTGTTAAAATGCTCTATTATAAGGTGTGGAAACCACATATGGAGTTTCCCCCTCCCCCACGTTAGCAGAGGAGCTAATAAAAGTTCCCCAGGTCACCACAATTCTCCTCCAATCAGGAGAGAGCAGCAGGTTCACATAGTGTAGCTACTTTTGGGGGCCCCTAGTGCACCAGGCTGGTACTACACCATGAATTTCAAATCACTTCCCCTACCTTTAAATGAATATTAGGCAGACTTTAGTTCAGCCTTTAGTCTTGGCTTCTCCACAATATTTTATGTGTCTCATTTGGCTCCTTGGGAAAAATAATTGCCCACCGCTGCTGTATGCCTACCCAATGAAAGGGAATATCAGTGGTTTTCAACCAGTGGTCCGGGGACCACCAGTGGTTGAGAGAGGTCCAGGCGGTGGTGCCCAAGCTAAATGGACAGTTGGTTAACCAGATGTAATTCTTTGAGAGCGTAAACATGAAACCAAATGGACCCTTGCGGGTCCATTTGGTTTCATGTTTACGCTCTCAAGAGTTAAAATATCCATCATGTGAATTATCCCAAGTCTACACAACTAGAGAATGTAGAAGATTAATGGTCATTTTGATCTGTATGTTGGACTGTTTGGTTTCCCCAAATCCAGCCTGGAATTGTGGACAAAAGCAAAATAAATCTTTAGTTTTGGGGTCACTATACATCACATATCACACAGACCCCAAAACTAAAGATTTCTTTTGCTTCTGTCCATGACCATTAATCTTCTAGTTGTGCAGATTTGGACTAATTCGCATGATGAATATTTTAACTCTTGAGAGTGTAAAAATGAAACCAAATGTCATCAAATGCTGGTCCTCTGTGGCTCAAATGATGAATAAATATTGCTCCCTGGTATAAAAAGATGGAAAACCACTGCTTCATATAAAAACTCTGGAGTTGCCCATACACCCTGCCATTCTTCCAGCCCGCCCTAGTAGGGCTGACTAAATCCGGCCCTGGACCCACTAACCTGGTGGTTCAATAGAACATTAAATGTTGTTCTGTCATAGTCAGTTATACTATCAGCCTGCAGGGCGGATGTAACATTTCACAATTGGGGGGGGGGGGGGGGGCAGGAGAAAACGGTATGGGTGTCGCTTCGCGCCACGGGCGATGAAGCCGCCCCCATACCATTTTCAGTTACAGGACTTTTATTAGTCAAGTGAAGCATCAATAATAACATCAGTTGTTGTTGAAGTTGCAACAGACACGCAGCATGCATAAAGCTAAAGGTCTGACTCAGAGAGTTTTCTGTTTTCAATGATGAAATGCTGTTGGTTTAGTGGTGACACAGCTGTAGTTAGTTAGTAGCAGTAGTAGTGTTTCACATCATTTTAAATAGAAGCACTTTAATTTGAAATATCTTGCGTTGTTTTGCATCATGCCATCATGTTTGGTGGGGAGTTTAGGGGGGCATTGCCCCCCCCCATGCCCATGCCTAGATCCGCCCCTGCCAGAAGGGCTGACCGACATTTACTGTTTATACATCTATATCAGATCTCCTAATCCAGACAGACTTAGCCTACATTAAGCATGAACGCATGGCATTTAGGTTTGGGCAAAAACATCGATGTGCCAATAATGTAGGCCAGTCGTTTTCAACAGGTGGTCCAGGGACCACCAGAGGTCCTTGAGAGGGTTCCAAGTGGTCCCCAGGCTAAATGATGGAAAATTGGTAAAAAAAAAAAAAAAAAAAAAAAAAAAAAATGGAAATTGGAAAATTGGTTAACCAGATGTAACTCTTTGAGAGCGTAAACATGAAACCAAATCCATTTGGTTTCATGTTTAAGCTCTCAAAGAGTTAAAATATTCCTAATCTAATTTTGCCTGTTATGTTTCTGAAATCTATCCTGGGATTGTAGATACATCATCTGAATTACCTAAAGTCTACACAATCAGATAATGTAAAATAATTAATGGTCATTTTTGATCTATTGTTTGCCTGTTTTGTTTCCCAAATCCATGCAGCCTGGAATTGTGAACAAAAACAAAATAAATCTTTAGTTTTTGGGTGAAACCAAATGGACCCACCAGGGTCCATTTAGTTTCATGTTTACATTCTCAAGAGTTACATCTGGTTAAACAACTTAGCTGGGGACCACCTAGAACCCTCTCAAGGACCACTGGTGGTCCCCGCACCACCTGTTGAAAGCCCCTGGCCTACACTACTACAACATGTAGTTGTTAGTCTACTGTATAAGCTACAATACTTTAAATCAGTTGTCATGTTCCACAGGTGTCTAAAACAGCTCTTATTTGCGTCAACCCTCGTTGAAATCAATGTATTTCCCACTCCATTTGTCCCTCTTTCAGGCTGCAGGGAACAGCAGCTCGGTTTCTGACTCCTCAATGTCGCCACTCTGACACTAGACACAGGCTCTGGTGCAGAGCCATATAGAGTATAGACAGAGTTACAACAACTCCGTCCACTCCATGGTGCCAGCCCAATGGCGGCTCTCCTACTTAGACTTGAATATAGAATGGGGACAACAAATAGGGACAAGTCCTGGACCTAAAATATATGGACTCAGACAACAGCCTCAGCGTTAATGATCTTAAATCCCTTCATTTTATATCGTATTTTAGTAACAGTACAACATAAACATTATTGTACAGTAACATTGTTACTGTACAATACCGTTGACATGTTGAAAACATGCATAAAACAGCACTTATTCGCGCCGCCCCTCGTTGAATACAATGCATTTTCCAACTCCAGTTTGTCCCTCTTTCAGGCTGCATGCAGGTACAGCAGCTCGAGCGCGAAACCGACCGGCCCTCGCAACTCTGACACTAGAGAGAGTACTGGCGACATTGAGGGGTCAGAAACTGGGCGTCTCGAGCTCATGTTCCTGCATCCTTAATAGGGACACAGTCAATAGAAGTCGATGTAGAGGAGCCGCCATCGGACTGACCCCTTGAAGTGAACGGAGTTGGCCTAACTCTGCTATGTTTCTGCTTTGTAGTGCTCCACAGAGCCATTGGGTATAGAAGATTTGCGACATTGAGGGGACAGAAAACAACCCTGGTCACATGGTTTCATGTAATTGCGCGAGCCTATAGACACCGATGCATTCTGTCCCTATTCTCCATAGAGGTCTAAGTAGAGGAGTCGCCATTGGACTGACCCCATGAAGTGAACGGAGTTGGCGCAACTCTGTCTATACTCTCTGTCTGTGATTTCCCGCCCCTTGCCGTGACGTCACCAGTTGACGCGCCATCTCCAAACAGCTGCGTGTTCTGGAATGTTCGCTTTGGTTTAGTTTATAAAGTTTTATTTAGTTTCTGGAGTTTAATTAAACTTATAGAGTTTAATAAATGCAGTTAATAGAATGTTATTCTGCTCATGGAAGAACAGAAGAGTTTATAGTTGGACTCCGAGTGGAAATATTATCATTTATGACAGCTTTAATTATGGTGAGTTTACCTTTACCGTGTGTGTGTGTGTGTGTGTGTGTGTGTGTGTGTGTGTGTGTGTGTGTGCGTGCGTGTGTGCGTGTGCGTGTGTGTGTGTGTGTGCGCGCGAGCGTGCTAGTCCATTATTTATTTAGCATTTTAGCGACGCTAAAGGGTCCATTTGGTTGAGTTAGAGTTAGTTTAGTTTAATTATGGTCCGTTTGGTTACATTAGGGTTCATTTGGTTACATTAGGGTTCGTTTGGTTACATTAGGGTTCGTTTGGTTACATTAGGGTTCGTTTGGTTACAGTATAGGGTTCGTTTGGTTACAGTATAGGGTTCGTTTGGTTACATTAGGGTTCGTTTGGTTACATTAGGGTTCGTTTGGTTACAGTATAGGGTTCGTTTGGTTACAGTATAGGGTTCGTTTGGTTACAGTATAGCGTCCATTGTGGTTACATTAATGTTCAGTCTCCCTTTGAAGTATCTTTGAACATTTCCCGCCTCTGGAAGAGGCGGGAAATGAACATTTTCCTCATTGGACTTCTAGTTGGAGTGTAAATAGAATCATTTCTGACAGCTGTCACTCACGACGTCGTCGATTGACAAGTGAGTTCATATTAGTATGCGTGTGTGTGTGTGTGTGTGTGTGTGTGTGTGTGGTGTGTGTGTGTGTGTGTGTGTGTGTGTGTGTGTGTGTGTGTGCGCGCGTGTGTGCGTGCGTGCGTGTGTGTGTGTGTGTGTGTGTGTGTGTGTCCTATTGGGTACCATTTCAGCATTATTCAATACAATATATTTTTCATTAGTTTCAGCTTAATGTGTTATAATTAGTTAAATGTGTTAGTCATTGTTAGTCCACTATTTATTCATCATTGTAGCCTCGTTATGGTCCATTTGGTTACATGTTACACTCACAGGCTGTTCATAGCCTATACAGATACTAGGGTGTGTATATTCTAGTGCAGGTGGTCCGGGGACCACCTGTGGTTCCTGAGAGGGTTCCAGTTGGTCCCCAGGCTAAATTATGATGTTTACAATCTCAAGAGTTAAAATATTCATCATCCGAATTAGCCCAAGTCTACACAACTAGAAGATTAATGGTCAAAATAATCCATCCAGGAATTGTGGACAAATTGTGGACAAAGGCGAAATAATTTGTTAGTTTTAGGGTCTGTGGGGCTAAATTGTCATCAAATGGTGGTCTGTGGCTCAAATTCTGAATAAATAGTGGGCCCTGGTGTCAAAAAGGTTGAAAACCACTGGGGTAGAGTAACATTCAACCTAAATTTAATTCCTAATAAATATATTTATTGTTGTTCCAAATGTGAAATGTTAAATGTTATTATATGTTATAAATGTTGAGTAGGGGTCCCCACTGTATAAACTGATGTTATAAATGTTGAGTAGGGGTCCCCAGCATGTAGAAACTGATGTTATAAATGTTGAGTAGGGGTCCCCAGCATGTAGAAACTGATGTTATAAATGTTGAGTAGGGGTCCCCAGCATGTAGAAACTGATGTTATAAATGTTGAGTAGGGGTCCCCAGCATGTAGAAACTGATGTTATAAATGTTGAGTAGGGGTCCCCAGCATGTAGAAACTGTTATAAATGTTGAGTAGGGGTCCTCAGCATATAGAAACTGATGTTATAAATGTTGAGTAGGGGTCCCCAGTATGTAGAAACTGATGTTATAAATGTTGAGTAGGGGTCCCCAGTATGTAGAAACTGATGTTATAAATGTTGAGTAGGGGTCCCCAGCATGTAGAAACTTAGATTCATTCTTTCTTTCTTTCTTTCTTTCTTTCTTTCTTTCTTTCTTTCTTTCTTTCTTTCTTTCTTTCTTTCTTTCTTTCTTTCTTTCTTTCTTTCAGACCTGTGACCGGTGGTCCTCCTGAAACACCAATCTGGGGGTCCATGGAGGGATGGAGTCACATCTGGAACCCAGACAGAGAAGCTAAAAAAAACAGTTTATAATTTATAATCTAGGCATTATATTAGGGGTGTGGTCCCCAGCTAAATGATGGACAGTTGGTTAACTCTTTAAGAGTGTAAAAATGAAACCAAATGGACCCTTGGCCCTTTAACCAAGAGTTAAAATATTCATCATGTGAATTATCCCAAGTCTACACAACTAGAGAATGTAGAAGATTAATAGTCATTTTGATCTGTATGTTGGACTGTTTGATTTCCCAAATCCAGCCTGGAATTGTGGACAAAAGCAAAATAAATCTTTAGTCTTGGGGTCTGTGGGTCTAAAATGTCATCAAATGGTCCTCTGTGGCTCAAATGCTGAATGAATAGTGGGCCCCGGTGTCAAAAAGATGTAAAACCACGGCTTCATATGAACAACTTTAGAGTTGCCCATACACCCTGCCATTCTTCCAGCCCACCCTAGTATGCTGCTAGCTAAATCCGGACCTGTTTGTGTAATGTTGTGTTTATGTTATGTGTCTTTTGCAGGTGAATCATGTGACCTCGGTGCCCAGCAGTGATTGGACGGACTCATCATGCAGTGATTGGACAGACTCATCATGTGACCTGGGTGTCCAGCAGTGATTGGACGGACTCATCATGTGACCTCGGTGCCCAGCAGTGATTGGACGGACTCATCATGGTGCCCAGCAGTGATTGGACGGACTCATCATGGTGCCCAGCAGTGATTGGACGGACTCATCCAATCAGGAGTGTCTACTCAGCAGAGTTGAAACCTTACGGTGCCAACGTACGCTCTGTCTGAAAACACTGAAAACTTCCAGTAGAAGACTTCTCAAAGTAAGGAACCGTTTTATTTGTTTCTGCTGTGGTCTGTGTATTCGATTTAAATTTGAATTTTACAATATCTTAATTCGTTTTTTATTGTACAATAACTGATTAATTGAGAATAATTAATTACAGAAACCGTAATGCGATTAATAAAAAATAACTCATTAATCGAACAGATTCCTTTGATCCTTATGAGAGAAGAATCCGATCAGGGTAACCAATAAGAGTCGACATTGATCCCAAATCCCACTGTTCTGTCCTTCCATTGGTCCGAGATTACTAACAGTATCTAACCCTCACCCTCAACATAACACACTGCAGTGTGGACACAGTTTGGACTTGAAAAAACTCACTTACATACTATACACCAACCTGTTTTAATTAACAAAAAAAAACTGCTTCTCGTGTAAAATATTGATATGCAATTAATTGAGATGAATTAATCACTTCAAACTTCAAATTTTGTAGATTACAATTTTTAATCAAGTCCCATCCCTATTTTTTTTTACAAGCACACCAAAGTAAATCTGGAAATTGGGTAAATAAAGTGCTCCTAAATTAATAAAATTCAAATTTAAATGGCCGAAGAATCCACAGACCTGCTGCTGTTTGCTGTAGTGATGTGACAGAAGCTGTTCTGTTTGTTGTAGTGATGTGACAGAAGCTGTTCTGTTTGTTGTGACAGAAGCTGTTCTGTTTGTTGTGACAGAAGCTGTTCTGTTTGTTGTAGTGATGTGACAGAAGCTGTTCTGTTTGTTGTGACAGAAGCTGTTCTGTTTGTTGTGACAGAAGCTGTTCTGTTTGTTGTGACAGAAGCTGTTCTGTTTGTTGTAGTGATGTGATGTGACAGAAGCTGTTCTGTTTGTTGTAGTGATGTGACAGAAGCTGTTCTGTTTGTTGTAGTGATGTGACTGAAGCTGTTCTGTTTGTGTGACAGAAGCTGTTCTGTTTGTGTGACAGAAGCTGTTCTGTTTGTGTGACGGAAGCTGTTCTGTTTGTGTGACGGAAGCTGTTCTGTTTGTTGTAGTGATGTGACAGAAGCTGTTCTGTTTGTGTGATGGAAGCTGTTCTGTTTGTGTGATGGAAGCTGTTCTGCTACTGTTCTCTGTGGATCCAACATGCCTTTACATTGAATAAGCCACAGTTTCATCAGTTTCATCAGTTTCATCAGTTTCATCAGTTTCATCAGTTTCATGGGTTTCTGTGCATCAGTTTCATGGGTTTCATGGGTTTCATCAGTTTCATGGGTTTCATCAGTTTCATCAGTTTCATCGGTTTCATCAGTTTCATCGGTTTCATCAGTTTCATGGGTTTCATGGGTTTCATCAGTTTCATCAGTTTCATCAGTTTCATCAGTTTCATCAGTTTCATGGGTTTCATCAGTTTCATGGGTTTCATGGCTCTGTGCATCCATTTCCCACAATGCTTTGCATGATGTGGGCAAGGCAGGAAATGAGGAAACAGATCCACATGTTTGCCTTGTAGTTCTGTGTCCACGTGTGTTGTAAAGAAGAAGGAACATATTTTTGAGAAATTATCCTAGGGGGGAGAGGGGGGAGAGGGGGTGCTTTTGCCCCAGGTCCATACAATAGTGAATGAATAAATGAAATTTGAAATTCCTACAGTAGCCTACATGTCAAATTGGCTTACACTGCAACAAAACTGATAAAAGCTTGGAGAATTGCAGTACAATTCAAGTACAACTACAACAAATTGGGGGGAAAAAGTGATTGGACACGTTAGTTAAGAACAGTTGTTTACGATGGCCACCTTGTTGAATAGTGAATTCCCTGAAGGGGAATCGAACCCGGACCGCAATGTTTCAGGAATTACATCTATTATATTTAGGTTATTGTGGTTATTAGAATGTGAATCTTGGCCACTGATAGATATTTTGGGGATTTTCTGAGTTCATTGTGAATGATTTCACATAATGTCACCATGGATTTTAATTGCTTTGCGCTAACACCTTGTAGATCTGCTGTTTTGACGGTGCCATCATGTCTCTGTGGTATTCATCTGTTTCACCACAGAAAGTTCTGGATTGTCATTTCACAAAGACCTCGAATTTCACTTTCACTAGGAATGGACCCGCTGAATAGGTGATGTCCAAATCATGTAAAATGTGGGTAACAGAACTGGTAGGGTGGAATCATAAAAAAATGTTTAACAAACACTGTACACTTTTTGGGGGAAAAAAAATCACACTTTTCATTTAACATTAATACCTGAAAGATAATGTTTTAGGGTAGAAAAAATTCATGGCATCCCGTCTTTAAGCTTTAAAGGTGCACGGCTCAAAATATGCAAAAAATGGAAAAAGATGCCATCACAATGGAGTTCATCATGGTTTTATTTATCTCAGAAGGCAGGACTAAGGCATGGGCGCGTTTCACCCCTGAGGGCTTTCTCAACACACAACTATTGGGGGAGGACTTCATATTGTTTTTCTTATTTGTATTATTATACAGTATAATATTTTCTGATATCGGTATCGTCTAACACAGAAATTGTGGTATCGAGATTGGATTGGAAATAAAACACAGTCATCGGGATCAGTCATGGCATCGGGACATCACTAATACAGTAGTATAAATATACATACTAAATAAACAACTGAATTATTTTGCTGAGAGCTCTCTCAGGTCGCATCTTTACCTAATACTTCGCTAGACTCCATGTGTTTGGGAGGAAGAGGAAGGAGGAGTTTATGATTCTGTCATATTTGATCTGCTGTGGTTTTGCTTTCACACTGACTGTCATCCACAGAACCTTATGACAATGTGTTCAATTCAAAAACTACACAGTGAAATATAATAAGTTAGGGATGTGTGTCTATCGTCAAAGTGAGAGAGAGAGTGTCTGTCTGTGTGTCTGTCTGTCTGTGTGTGTGTGTGAGTGTGTGAGTGTGTGAGTGTGAGTGTGTGTGTGTGTGTGTGTGAGTGTGAGTGTGAGTGTGTGTGTGTGTGTGTGTGTGTGTGTGTGTGTGTGTGTGTGTGTGTGTGTGTGAGTGAGTGTGTGTGTGTGTGTGTGTGTTCTACAAGCTCAAACACTTTATGAAATCTGCAACGTGCAAAGGTGCAATATCTATCTATCTATCTGTCTATCTGTCTATCTGTCTATCTGTCTATCTGTCTGTCTGTGGCTCAGGAGGTAGAGCAGGACGGCCAATGATCCAGTGGTCGGCGGTTCGATTCCCGGCTCCTCCTGTCCATGTTGAAGTGTCCTTGGGCAAGACACTGAACCCCACCTTGCCTCCAGTGGTTGAACCATTGGTGTGTGAATGTGTGAAGTTTAGGACGCTGAGCGTTGACTGTTCACCGCTCTACTTCACAATGTATGAATGAATGGACCATTGTAAGCGCTTTGAGTATACACACTGTGCATAGAAAAGTTATAAAAATACAATCCATTATTATTAATATTATTATATATACTGTACACCAGAGGTGGGCAATTATTTTTTCCCATGGGACCAAATGAGATCCATAAAATATTGTGGAGGACCAAGACTAAAGGCTGAACTAAAGTCTGCGTAATATTAATTTAATTTCAAAATAAAAGTAAGAATAACACCAACCATTTTGACACCAGGACCCTCTATTTATTCAGTATTTGAGCCACAGAGGACCAACATTTGATGACATTTTAGCCTCACATACTCCCAAAACTAAAGATTTATTTTGTTTTTCTCCACAATACCAGGCTGGATTTCACAAACAAAACATATAGATAACATAGATGAAAAATGACCATTCTTTAACATTCTCTGATTGTGTAGACTGTGGGCTAATTCAGATGATGAATATTTTAACTCTTGAGAGCGTAAACATGACACCAAATGAACCCGCAAGGGTCCATTTGGTTTCATGTTTACGCTCTCAAAGAGTTACATCTGGTTAACCACAACTGTCCATATTTAACTGGAACTCTCACAAGGACCACTGGTGGTCCCCGGGCCGCATAATGCCCAGGCAGGCAGGTATGCTGTACACAGTATTGTCATCATAGCTGATCAGGACATATTCAATAAATCAAGCTTCATTTATATATAAAGCACATTTAAAACAGCAAGAGCTGACCAAAGTGCTTTGCAGAATAAGAATAAGAATGAGTACAGTATATTATCTTTTTTTTATACCAAACTGTAAATAAATGTACAGAATGAAGAAGAATGTTTCTGTAAAACATGCTTACAGAAAGCACAATACAACAGGGGGTAGAATAGATCATGCTCAAATCCCATTGAACCATTTTGTAAAAAAAGAAAAGAAGAAAGCTTTAGAATTGTGTGGGGCATCTTTTTGAATTCAGAATCGAGAAAAATCAAAAAAATTGTTTTTGCATCGAATCGTGACCCAGAAAATCGATTCTGAATGGAATCGTGGGATTCACAGGCCTAATGACAGTGTGCAAACACTGTACACTGAACAAAAATCTTACTTTTTATATAACATTAATACTTGATGATCATGTTTTAGGGTAGAATACAGAATAAGAATAAGTACAGTGCATTAATGAGAGAGCTTCTATGATGTTCTGTTCGTTAGCCCAGGTGTGGCCTGTGTGTGTGTGTCATCATGATTCGTCACGACTCGAGTTGGCTTTGTCCGCAGCGTAATCGTCTTGATATAAATTATTTTTGAAAAGTCTATGAGAAAAATAAATGGGGAATCCATTTCTGGAACAGGGGCGGTGACGTCACTGCACAGGTCTATAGAGGAAAGATTAGCCAAAAAAGAAGAATTTGAACTAAGAATTTGAATGAAGTGAAATCGATTACTATACCTTTAATCCACTTTGTGTAATGGATTAAAGTTGTTTTTTTTGTTGTTGTTGTTGCTGCTGCTGCATGCCTGTTCTCCACTGGGTGGCGCTAAAAACATTCACTCCTTCTCTTTAGGAGTTTATTTATTTATTTAGTTATTTATTTATTGTTTTTTTTATTAATATATTATTATTTTATGGTCTGTCTTTCTGTCTGTCGGTACAACATGCTGGTCATTAATAATTCATCAGTTTGCAGCTTCTGAGGAAACAACAAACAGAGACAACAGCAAAGATAATGTATTCAGTCAAACGCTCAGCGTCTGTGTGTGTGTGTGTGTGTGTGTGTGTGTGTGTGTGTGTGTGTGTGTGTGTGTGTGTGTGTGTGTGTGTGTGTGTGTGTGTGTGTGTGTGTGTGTGTGTGTGTGTGTGTGTGTACGTGTGTGTGTACGTGTGTGTGTGCGTGTGTGTGTGTGTGTGTGTGTATGTGTGTGTGTAGTGTGTGTGTGTGTGTGTGTGTGTGTGTGTGTGTGTGTGTGTGTGTGTGTGTGTGTGTGAGGGGACCAGTGAAGTGTTCAGTGGAGTGAATCGGACAGAGACCACCCTACAGGGACCCCCTACTCAATGTCACTCTGCTAAGGAAGACAAACAACAAAAGAGGAAAAACAAAATCTTATGTGAGACAGGGGCGGATCTAGGCATGTATGGGCATGGGGGGCGATGCCCCCCTAAATACCCTGACTGCCCAACCAAACAAACACGATGGCATGCAAAACAACCCAAAGATATTTCAAATTAAAGTGCTGCTTATATGTTTAAAATGATGTGAAACACTACTACTGCTACTAACTAACTACAGCTGTGTCACCACTAAACCAACAGCATTTCATCATTGAAAACAGAAAACTCTCTGAGTCAGACCTTTAGCTTTATGCATGCTGCGTGTCTGTTGCAACTTCAACAACAACTGATGTTATTATTGATGCTTTACTTGACTAATAAAAGTCCCGTAAGTGAAAATGGTATGGGTGTGGCTTTATCGGCGATGAGGCCGCGTCCATACCATTTTCCCTTACCCCCCAATTGGGAAATCGAGTTGGCTTTGTCCGCGGCGTAATCGTCTTGATATAAATTATTTTCGAAAAGTCTATGAGAAAAATGAATGGGGAATCCACTAGTGGAACAGGGGCGGTGACGTCACTGCGCATCTCTATATCCAAATATGGAGCTGTTTAATGAAAATGGTATGGGTGCGGCTTCATGATTAAGCCGCCACCATACCATTTTCTCCTGCATGCCCCCCATTGGGAAATGTTACATCCGCCCCTGTATGTGAGCCGAGTATGAGAGGAGAACTGTTTGTCACTTTCAAGTCATATAAATAAACATCAGTTGAGTAAAGCTATTGTTCAGCCCCTATAATGGAGGATTAGACGATGGATTAAATGCCAACAAAATGGTTTAATTAGACGCTGAATGGTTGCATTACATGTTAAACATCTGAATGATGTTAGAATTAAAGTTAATACTCAAGTACAATGACAGAATGTTAGAAGAATGGCGATTATACAGAGTGCAACTGTTATCTCTAACATCAATACAGAGTGGGACTCTTATACTGTAAATATAGGACCTGTACAGGGGTTGACACTAAGGTCTCCGAGGCACTTGCCCATCGGGCAAGTGCAAGTCAGGTTCTACTTGCCCTCAGGTCATGGTCACTTGGCCCCCAAAATATATTGTGACTTTTCCGTTTAAGTTTACTTTCTACTTAGTGCTTTAAACATTTCCTTGTGCAGTTGAAGACTGTTTTGTTTAAGTTCACAATCAGCTAGAGTAAATATTCATCTTGTAAATCAGTGGTCCCCATAGTGGTCACAGACCCAGTGGTCCCTGACCCCAGCAAAATGATAGTTTGGAACCAAATGGACCTGGGAGAGAGATAGGTAGAGATATCTAGAAAGCAGAGAAAGACACAGAGGCAGAGTGCAATGACTGCCTTCAAGACAAATTTATCTTGTGTTGTGTTATAGTGCACTATGTCGCACACTTGCCCAATCGGGCAACCAGGTAGCAGTCTTCACTTGCCTGAGCATTTTTTTTTACTTGCCCTGGGCAAGCAGGAAAGTGTTAGTGTCAAGCCCTGCTGTAGCCCGTGACATTGGGAGTCTCTAGGCTACTTTTTAGGGGTGGGACTCAATTAAAAGTTTTGATCTAATTAATTTGAAGCTTTGTATTTAATTAATCTCAATTAATCACAATATTACCAATACCAATATTTATACCAATACATCAATTAAAACAGGTTGTTAGTGTGTGAGTGAGTTTTTCTAAATCCAAACTGTGCCCAGGCTGTTATGTTGAGGGTTAGAGATAGTGTTAATAAATTCAGACCAATGGAAGGACGGAACAGTAGGAGTTTGGATCAATGGCAGTTTATTGGTTACCCTGATTGGCTTATTCTATCATTGCGTGCGCCACTATGACCGGTACCACTGGAATTCGTCTAGTGAAAAAGGGTTCTGTGGTGCAAAATCTATGTGCGATTAAAATGAGTTAAAGGTAGGGTAAGTGATTTGAAATTCATCCTGTAGTTCCAGCCTGGTGCACTAGGGGCGCAAAACAGTAGCTACACTATGTGAACCTGCTGCTCGATCCTGATTGGAGGAGAATTCACCCTCCACCTGGGGTAACTTTTATTAGCTCCTCTGCTAACGTGGGGGAGGGGGAAACTCCATATATGGTCTGCACACCTTATAATAGAGCATTTTAACAGAAAAAAATATTTTTTGGGTGATATCTGACAAAAGTGAAATCACTTCCCTACCTTTAATGTTTTTAATTTTATGTAATTAATTAATCTCAATTAATCAGTTAAAGTCCCAGCCCCAGTGTTGCCAACTTGGCGCATTTGTCACTATATTTAGCTTTTTTTTTTCCAGACCCTTCTAGCGCCAAAATTAGTGAAAAACTCCTAGCGGAAAATCGAGTGCTTTTTTATTGGTGAGTTTGGGCGAAAATGATTGACATGCGCCAGAGAAAGGAAAAAAAACGATTTTTTTTTTACCATTTTTCCTCCTATGACAGTGGTTTTCAACCAGTGGTCCCCAGGATAAATGATGGACAGCTGGTTAACCAGATGTAACTCTTTGAGAGCGTAAAAATGAAACCAAATGGACCCTTGCGGGTCCATTTGGTTTCATTTTTACACCCTCAAGAGTTAAAATATTCATCATGTGAATTAGCCCAACTTAGTCTACACAACTAGAGAATGTAGAAGATTAATGGTCATTTTGATCTGTATGTTCCAGGCGAGCATCTAGCACATTCTAGTGCATTTTGGAAGTGCCACTAGTGCATTTTGGATTTTGGCAGCCCTATTACTTTTACAATTTGGCCAGGGACGTGCAGAGAGTCCCCTTGGCTTGGATGTCTTTGTACACGGCCCTCATCCGTTTTGTAGAAATATAACTTACATTAACAACGCTCTCATCGGCAGACCAGAACTCTTCAAATGCGCTATAACACGTGTCCAGTGCTTTCCAATTAGAAAGCCTTTTCGCAAGCTGTTTCCATGCCTCATTTCGAAGTTTCTCCATTCAACATTCTCTTCGCAAGAGCTGTTTTAAAAAATAGGGTTTATGGAAACCTGGCTTGTCTCTCTCTCTCCGTCTCTCTGTCTCTCTGTCTCTGTCTGCCTCTCTCTGTCTCTCTCTCTGTCTCTGTGTCTTTCTCTCTCTCTCTCTCTCTCTCTCTCTCTCTCTCTCTCTCTCTCTCTGTCTCTCTCTCTCTCTGTCTCTCTCTCTCTCTCTCTCTCTCTCTCCCTCTCTCTCTCTCTCTCTCTCTCTCTCGTTAGACCCACTTCATCCTGACTCATTCACTTTAGTCCATTACTAACATTAGTTTATGGAGGTCTCAGAACTTTTACTTCATTAATTATACTCACTTATTTTCCACCTCTGCTTGGTGTCAGGGGCGGATGTAACATTTCCCAATTGGGGGGCAGGAGAAAATGGTATGGGTGCGACTTCCATACCATTGCAACAGACACGCAGCATGCATAAAGCTAAAGGTCTGACTCAGAGAGTTTTCTGTTTTCAATGATGAAATGCTGTTGGTTTAGTGGTGACACAGCTGTAGTTAGTTAGTAGCAGTAGTAGTGTTTCACATCATTTTAAATAGAAGCACTTTAATTTGAAATATCTTGGGTTGTTTTGCATGGCATCGTGTTTGGTGCAGGGGCAGACTGGGCACACATTAAGGGGGCATTGCCATCTGCCCCCCTCATGCCCATGCCTAGATCCGCGCCTGGCTTGGTTTGTAATATGTAGATCTATCAAATCTAAGTGTAAATCCATTCTCTGTTGTGCCGTAAAATAACGTCAAAGTGCAACCAGGAACGGTAAATATATTAATTTCATCACAATGATGACATCATTACACCCTCGTATAAAATAATTACGATGGTCGTCAAACCCTGGCTGCCACTTTAACGCTGAGCATTAAAATAATGTAAAACACAGATAATTATCATCGTTAAAATCATGTAAAAACCTGGATGATTGTCAATATCACTAACGACTCCTTTGATTCTGTCCTAAATGATTGCGGCCACACACACATGCGCAAGCGCACACGCACATGCACACGCACGCACACACACACACACACACAATGGAGAAGGTAGATCATTGTCTTCAGAATCTTTGGCAGAGGTGAAAAGCGACTACATGTTCAATGAACCGTATAAAAATTAAAATAATAACAGTGAAATAAAAAAGAGAATGGTAAAAGAACTAAAATCAAAAAACATCTTTAATAGTAATCCAATGAAAAGGAACAGCAGTTATATTTTCGGCCAGATGGATTCTTTTAGATGGACTAAAAGCCACAGACCTTGACTTTATTCTTTTTTTTAAAGCACACTTTAACAGAGACAATGTTTGCACAGTAATAATAATGTCTGCCTGCGTCTGCTCTAAACCAGGGCTGACCACACTGTTTTTTTTACTTGAGAGCTACTTTCAAAATGAGCGTTTCAACAAGATCTACACATCAAATACTGTATGTGATTGTTCCATTACTGAAAATACATTTCAATGTCCCCTAGAAATTTTGAGCTTTGGAATAGTGGTGATGGTGTTACTTACTGTTATAGTGTTTAAGAATAATGCACTTATAATGAAAAATAGAGGGGGAGAATTGGAAGGTTTTCCTCTATATGCTACTACTGACGTTTGACAAACAGTATTTGAGGTTTGAGTTGACAGTTCGTGAACTAAGAAATTTCACGTTTTTGTCCACAATTGGGAAAGAGAACTGGCAAAACGTTGGTCAAAATAAAAATTATTCTCCATTTTCTCCTTGTGTGGACTCTCGAAAATTATGCAGCGTCTCCGTTTGCAGCTCCGCCTTCAGCTCCACCTTCAGCTCCACCTTCAGCTCCACCTTCAGCCCCGTTTGCAGCTCCGCCTTCAGCCCGTTTGCAGCTCCGTTTGCAGCTCCACCTTCAGCTCCGCCTTCAGCCCGTTTGCAGCTCCACCTTCAGCTCCACCTTCAGCTCCACCTTCAGCTCCGCCTTCAGCTCCGCCTTCAGCTCCGCCTTCAGCTCCGTTTGCAGCTCCGCCTTCAGCTCCGCCTTCAGCTCCGCCTTCAGCTCCACCTTCAGCTCCGCCTTCAGCTCCACCTTCAGCTCTGCCTTCAGCTCCGCCTTCAGCTCTGCCTTCAGCTCCGTTTGCAGCTCCGCCTTCAGCTCCACCTTCAGCTCTGCCTTCAGCTCCACCTGCAGCTCCGCCTTCAGCCCCGTTTGCAGCTCCACCTTCAGCCCCGCCTTCAGCCCCGTTTGCAGCTCCACCTTCAGCTCCGCCTTCAGCCCCGCCTTCAGCTCCACCTTCAGCTCCGTTTGCAGCTCCACCTTCAGCTCCACCTTCAGCTCCGCCTTCAGCTCCGCCTTCAGCTCTGCCTTCAGCTCCGTTTGCAGCTCCGCCTTCAGCTCCGCCTTCAGCTCTGCCTTCAGCTCCGCCTTCAGCTCCACCTTCAGCTCTGCCTTCAGCTCCGCCTTCAGCTCTGCCTTCAGCTCCACCTTCAGCTCTGCCTTCAGCTCCGTTTGCAGCTCCGCCTTCAGCTCCGCCTTCAGCTCCGCCTTCAGCTCCGCCTTCAGCTCTGCCTTCAGCTCCACCTTCAGCTCTGCCTTCAGCTCCGCCTTCAGCTCTGCCTTCAGCTCCGTTTGCAGCTCCGCCTTCAGCTCCACCTTCAGCTCTGCCTTCAGCTCCACCTGCAGCTCCGCCTTCAGCCCCGTTTGCAGCTCCACCTTCAGCCCCGCCTTCAGCCCCGTTTGCAGCTCCGCCTTCAGCCCCGCCTTCAGCCCCGTTTGCAGCTCCACCTTCAGCTCCGCCTTCAGCCCCGCCTTCAGCTCCGCCTTCAGCTCCGCCTTCAGCTCCACCTTCAGCTCCACCTTCAGCTCCGTTTGCAGCTCCACCTTCAGCTCCTCCTTCAGCTCCGCCTTCAGCTCCACCTTCAGCTCCACCTTCAGCTCCGCCTTCAGCTCCGCCTTCAGCTCCGCCTTCAGCTCCGCCTTCAGCCCCGTTTGCAGCTCCGCCTTCAGCTCCGCCTTCAGCCCCGTTTGCAGCTCCACCTTCAGCTCCACCTTCAGCCCCGTTTGCAGCTCCACCTTCAGCTCCGCCTTCAGCTCCGCCTTCAGCCCCGTTTGCAGCTCCGCCTTAAGCTCCACCTTCAGCTCCGCCTTCAGCTCCGCCTTCAGCTCCGCCTTCAGCCCCGTTTGCAGCTCCGCCTTCAGCTCCGCCTTCAGCTCCACCTTCAGCCCCGTTTGCAGCTCCACCTTCAGCTCCACCTTCAGCTCCACCTTCAGCTCCGCCTTCAGCTCCGCCTTCAGCTCCGTTTGCAGCTCCACCTTCAGCTCCGCCTTCAGCTCCTCCTTCAGCTCCGTTTGCAGCTCCGCCTTCAGCTCCACCTTCAGCTCCACCTTCAGCTCCGCCTTCAGCTCTGCCTTCAGCTACACCTTCAGCTCCACCTTCAGCTCCGTTTGCAGCTCCGCCTTCAGCTCCACCTTCAGCTCCGCCTTCAGCCCCGTTTGCAGCTCCGCCTTCAGCTCCGTTTGCAGCTCCACCTTCAGCTCCGCCTTCAGCTCCGCCTTCAGCTCCGTTTGCAGCTCCGCCTTCAGCTCCACCTTCAGCTCCGCCTTCAGCTCCACCTTCAGCTCCGTTTGCAGCTCCGCCTTCAGCCCCGTTTGCAGCTCCGCCTTCAGCTCCGCCTTCAGCTCCGCCTTCAGCTCCACCTTCAGCTCCGTTTGCAGCTCCGCCTTCAGCTCTGCCTTCAGCTCCACCTTCAGCCCCGTTTGCAGCTCCACCTTCAGCTCCACCTTCAGCTCCGCCTTCAGCTCCACCTTCAGCTCCGCCTTCAGCTCCGCCTTCAGCTCCGCCTTCAGCTCCGTTTGCAGCTCCACCTTCAGCTCCGCCTTCAGCTCCGTTTGCAGCTCCACCTGCAGCTCCACCTTCAGCTCCGTCTTCAGCTCCGTTTGCAGCTCCACCTTCAGCTCCACCTTCAGCTCCGCCTTCAGCTCCACCTTCAGCTCCGCCTTCAGCTCCGCCTTCAGCTCCGTTTGCAGCTCCACCTTCAGCTCCGCCTTCAGCTCCGTTTGCAGCTCCGCCTTCAGCTCCGTTTGCAGCTCCGCCTTCAGCTCCGCCTTCAGCTCCGCCTTCAGCTCCGTCTTCAGCTCCGTTTGCAGCTCCGCCTTCAGCTCCGTTTGCAGCTCCGCCTTCAGCTCCGCCTTCAGCTCTGCCTTCAGCTCCGCCTTCAGCTCCGTTTGCAGCTCCGCCTTCAGCTCCGCCTTCAGCTCCGTTTGCAGCTCCACCTGCAGCTCCGCCTTCAGCCCCGTTTGCAGCTCCGCCTTCAGCTCCGTTTGCAGCTCCGCCTTCAGCTCCGCCTTCAGCCCCGTTTGCAGCTCCGTTTGCAGCTCCGCCTGCAGCTCCGCCTTCAGCCCCGTTTGCAGCTCCGCCTTCAGCTCCGTTTGCAGCTCCACCTTCAGCTCCGCCTTCAGCCCCGTTTGCAGCTCCGCCTTCAGCTCCACCTTCAGCTCCGCCTTCAGCCCCGTTTGCAGCTCCGCCTTCAGCCCCGTTTGCAGCTCCGCCTTCAGCTCCGCCTTCAGCTCCGCCTTCAGCCCCGTTTGCAGCTCCGCCTTCAGCCCCGTTTGCAGCTCCGCCTTCAGCTCCGTTTGCAGCTCCGCCTTCAGCTCCGCCTTCAGCTCCACCTTCAGCTCCGCCTTCAGCTCCGTTTGCAGCTCCGCCTTCAGCCCCGTTTGCAGCTCCGCCTTCAGCTCCGCCTTCAGCTCCGTTTGCAGCTCCGCCTGCAGCTCCGCCTTCAGCTCCACCTTCAGCTCCGCCTTCAGCCCCGTTTGCAGCTCCGCCTTCAGCTCCGTTTGCAGCTCCACCTGCAGCTCCGCCTTCAGCTCCGCCTTCAGCTCCGCCTTCAGCTCCGTTTGCAGCTCCGTTTGCAGCTCCACCTGCAGCTCCGCCTTCAACTCCGTTTGCAGCTCCACCTTCAGCTCCACCTGCAGCTCCGCCTTCAGCCCCGTTTGCAGCTCCGCCTTCAGCTCCACCTTCAGCTCCGCCTTCAGCTCCGTTTGCAGCTCCGCCTTCAGCTCCGCCTTCAGCTCCACCTTCAGCTCCGCCTTCAGCTCCGTTTGCAGCTCCGCCTTCAGCTCCGCCTTCAGCTCCGTTTGCAGCTCCGCCTTCAGCCCCGTTTGCAGCTCCGCCTTCAGCTCCGTTTGCAGCTCCGCCTTCAGCTCCGCCTTCAGCCCCGTTTGCAGCTCCGCCTTCAGCCCCGTTTGCAGCTCCGCCTTCAGCTCCGCCTTCAGCTCCGCCTTCAGCTCCGCCTTCAGCTCCGTTTGCAGCTCCGCCTTCAGCTCCGCCTTCAGCTCCGCCTTCAGCTCCGCCTTCAGCTCCGTTTGCAGCTCCGCCTTCAGCCCCGTTTGCAGCTCCGCCTTCAGCCCCGTTTGCAGCTCCGCCTTCAGCTCCGCCTTCAGCTCCGTTTGCAGCTCCGCCTGCAGCTCCGCCTTCAGCTCCACCTTCAGCTCCGCCTTCAGCTCCGTTTGCAGCTCCGCCTTCAGCTCCACCTTCAGCTCCGCCTTCAGCTCCGCCTTCAGCTCCACCTTCAGCTCCGCCTTCAGCTCCGCCTTCAGCTCCGTTTGCAGCTCCGCCTTCAGCTCCACCTTCAGCTCCGCCTTCAGCCCCGTTTGCAGCTCCGCCTTCAGCTCCGCCTTCAGCTCCGCCTTCAGCTCCGTTTGCAGCTCCGCCTTCAGCTCCACCTTCAGCTCCGCCTTCAGCTCCACCTGCAGCTCCGCCTTCTCTCCGCCTTCAGCTCCGCCTTCAGCTCCGCCTTCAGCTCCACCTTCAGCCCCGTTTGCAGCTCCGCCTTCAGCCCGTTTGCAGCTCCGCCTTCAGCTCCACCTTCAGCTCCGCCTTCAGCCCGTTTGCAGCTCCGTTTGCAGCTCCACCTTCAGCTCCGCCTTCAGCTCTGCCTTCAGCTCCGCCTTCAGCTCCACCTTCAGCTCCGCCTTCAGCTCCACCTTCAGCTCCGCCTTCAGCTCCGCCTTCAGCCCCGCCTTCAGCTCCGCCTTCAGCTCCGCCTTCAGCTCCACCTTCAGCTCCGTTTGCAGCTCCACCTTCAGCCCCGTTTGCAGCTCCACCTTCAGCTCCACCTTCAGCTCCGCCTTCAGCTCCACCTTCAGCTCCACCTTCAGCTCCACCTTCAGCTCCGCCTTCAGCTCTGCCTTCAGCTCCACCTTCAGCTCCGCCTTCAGCTCCGCCTTCAGCCCCGTTTGCAGCTCCACCTTCAGCTCCGCCTTCAGCTCCGCCTTCAGCCCCGTTTGCAGCTCCGCCTTCAGCTCCGCCTTCAGCTCCGCCTTCAGCTCCGCCTTCAGCCCCGTTTGCAGCTCCGCCTTCAGCTCCGCCTTCAGCTCCGCCTTCAGCTCCGCCTTCAGCTCCGCCTTCAGCCCCGTTTGCAGCTCCACCTTCAGCTCCACCTTCAGCTCCACCTTCAGCTCCACCTTCAGCCCCGTTTGCAGCTCCACCTTCAGCTCCGCCTTCAGCTCCACCTTCAGCTCCACCTTCAGCTCCGTTTGCAGCTCCGCCTTCAGCTCCACCTTCAGCTCCACCTTCAGCTCCACCTTCAGCTCCACCTTCAGCTCCGCCTTCAGCTCCACCTTCAGCTCCGTTTGCAGCTCCGCCTTCAGCTCCACCTTCAGCTCCACCTTCAGCTCCACCTTCAGCTCCGCCTTCAGCTCCACCTTCAGCTCCGCCTTCAGCCCCGCCTTCAGCTCCGCCTTCAGCTCCGTTTGCAGCTCCGCCTTCAGCTCCACCTTCAGCTCCACCTTCAGCTCCGCCTTCAGCTCCACCTTCAGCTCCGCCTTCAGCTCCGCCTTCAGCTCCACCTTCAGCTCCACCTTCAGCTCCGCCTTCAGCTCTGCCTTCAGCTCCACCTTCAGCTCCACCTTCAGCTCCGTTTGCAGCTCCGCCTTCAGCTCCACCTTCAGCTCCGCCTTCAGCCCCGTTTGCAGCTCCGCCTTCAGCTCCGTTTGCAGCTCCACCTTCAGCTCCACCTTCAGCTCCGCCTTCAGCTCCGCCTTCAGCTCCGTTTGCAGCTCCGCCTTCAGCTCCGCCTTCAGCTCCACCTTCAGCCCCGTTTGCAGCTCCACCTTCAGCTCCACCTTCAGCTCCACCTTCAGCCCCGTTTGCAGCTCCACCTTCAGCTCCACCTTCAGCTCCGCCTTCAGCTCCACCTTCAGCTCCGCCTTCAGCTCCGCCTTCAGCTCCGCCTTCAGCTCCGTTTGCAGCTCCACCTTCAGCTCCACCTTCAGCTCCACCTTCAGCTCCGCCTTCAGCCCCGTTTGCAGCTCCGCCTTCAGCTCCGTTTGCAGCTCCGCCTTCAGCTCCGTTTGCAGCTCCACCTTCAGCTCCGCCTTCAGCCCCGTTTGCAGCTCCACCTTCAGCTCCGTTTGCAGCTCCGCCTTCAGCTCCGTTTGCAGCTCCACCTGCAGCTCCGCCTTCAGCTCCGTTTGCAGCTCCGCCTTCAGCTCCGCCTTCAGCTCCGTCTTCAGCTCCGTTTGCAGCTCCGCCTTCAGCTCCGTTTGCAGCTCCACCTTCAGCTCCACCTTCAGCTCCGCCTTCAGCTCCACCTTCAGCTCCACCTTCAGCTCCGCCTTCAGCTCCGTTTGCAGCTCCGCCTTCAGCTCCGCCTTCAGCTCCGCCTTCAGCTCCGTTTGCAGCTCCGCCTTCAGCTCCGTTTGCAGCTCCACCTTCAGCTCCGTTTGCAGCTCCACCTTCAGCTCCACCTTCAGCTCCGCCTTCAGCTCCGCCTTCAGCTCCGCCTTCAGCTCCGTTTGCAGCTCCGCCTTCAGCTCCGCCTTCAGCTCCGCCTTCAGCTCCGTTTGCAGCTCCGCCTTCAGCTCCGTTTGCAGCTCCACCTTCAGCTCCGTTTGCAGCTCCACCTTCAGCTCCGCCTTCAGCTCCGCCTTCAGCTCCGCCTTCAGCTCCGTTTGCAGCTCCGCCTTCAGCTCCGCCTTCAGCTCCGCCTTCAGCTCCGCCTTCAGCTCCGCCTTCAGCTCCGTTTGCAGCTCCGCCTTCAGCTCCGCCTTCAGCTCCGTTTGCAGCTCCGTTTGCAGCTCCGTTTGCAGCTCCGCCTTCAGCTCCGTTTGCAGCTCCGCCTTCAGCTCCGTTTGCAGCTCCACCTGCAGCTCCGCCTTCAGCCCGTTTGCAGCTCCGCCTTCAGCTCCACCTTCAGCTCCGCCTTCAGCCCCGTTTGCAGCTCCGCCTTCAGCTCCGTTTGCAGCTCCGCCTTCAGCTCCGCCTTCAGCTCCGCCTTCAGCTCCGTTTGCAGCTCCGTTTGCAGCTCCACCTTCAGCTCCGCCTTCAGCTCCGTTTGCAGCTCCGCCTTCAGCTCCGCCTTCAGCTCCGCCTTCAGCTCCGTTTGCAGCTCCGTTTGCAGCTCCGCCTTCAGCTCCGCCTTCAGCTCCGTTTGCAGCTCCGCCTTCAGCTCCGCCTTCAGCCCCGTTTGCAGCTCCGCCTTCAGCTCCGCCTTCAGCTCCGCCTTCAGCTCCGTTTGCAGCTCCGCCTTCAGCTCCGCCTTCAGCTCCGCCTTCAGCTCCGCCTTCAGCTCCGTTTGCAGCTCCGCCTTCAGCTCCGCCTTCAGCTCCGTTTGCAGCTCCGCCTTCAGCTCCGTTTGCAGCTCCACCTTCAGCTCCGTTTGCAGCTCCACCTGCAGCTCCGCCTTCAGCCCCGTTTGCAGCTCCGCCTTCAGCTCCGCCTTCAGCTCCGCCTTCAGCTCCGTTTGCAGCTCCGCCTTCAGCTCCGCCTTCAGCTCCGCCTTCAGCTCCGCCTTCAGCCCCGTTTGCAGCTCCGCCTTCAGCCCCGTTTGCAGCTCCGCCTTCAGCTCCGCCTTCAGCTCCGTTTGCAGCTCCGCCTGCAGCTCCGCCTTCAGCTCCACCTTCAGCTCCGCCTTCAGCTCCGTTTGCAGCTCCGCCTTCAGCTCCGCCTTCAGCTCCGCCTTCAGCTCCGCCTTCAGCTCCGTTTGCAGCTCCGCCTTCAGCTCCGCCTTCAGCCCCGTTTGCAGCTCCGCCTTCAGCTCCGCCTTCAGCTCCGCCTTCAGCTCCGTTTGCAGCTCCGCCTTCAGCTCCGCCTTCAGCTCCGCCTTCAGCTCCGCCTGCAGCTCCGCCTTCAGCCCCGTTTGCAGCTCCGCCTTCAGCTCCGCCTTCAGCTCCGCCTTCAGCTCCGTTTGCAGCTCCGCCTTCAGCTCCGTTTGCAGCTCCGCCTTCAGCCCCGTTTGCAGCTCCGCCTTCAGCTCCGCCTTCAGCCCCGTTTGCAGCTCCGCCTTCAGCTCCACCTTCAGCTCCGTTTGCAGCTCCGCCTTCAGCTCCGCCTTCAGCCCCGTTTGCAGCTCCGCCTTCAGCTCCGCCTTCAGCCCCGTTTGCAGCTCCACCTTCAGCCCCGTTTGCAGCTCCGCCTTCAGCTCCGTTTGCAGCTCCGCCTTCAGCTCCGTTTGCAGCTCCGCCTTCAGCTCCGCCTTCAGCTCCGCCTTCAGCTCCGCCTTCAGCCCCGTTTGCAGCTCCGCCTTCAGCCCCGTTTGCAGCTCCGCCTTCAGCTCCGTTTGCAGCTCCGCCTTCAGCTCCGTTTGCAGCTCCGCCTTCAGCTCCGTTTGCAGCTCCACCTTCAGCTCCGCCTTCAGCTCCGCCTTCAGCTCCGTTTGCAGCTCCGCCTTCAGCTCCACCTTCAGCTCCGCCTTCAGCTCCGCCTTCAGCTCCGCCTTCAGCCCCGTTTGCAGCTCCGCCTTCAGCCCCGTTTGCAGCTCCACCTTCAGCTCCGCCTTCAGCTCCGCCTTCAGCTCCGTTTGCAGCTCCGCCTTCAGCTCCTCCTTCAGCTCCGCCTTCAGCTCCGCCTTCAGCTCCGTTTGCAGCTCCGCCTTCAGCTCCACCTTCAGCTCCGCCTTCAGCTCCGCCTTCAGCTCCGTTTGCAGCTCCGCCTTCAGCTCCGCCTTCAGCCCCGTTTGCAGCTCCACCTGCAGCTCCGCCTTCAGCTCCGTTTGCAGCTCCACCTGCAGCTCCGCCTTCAGCTCCGTTTGCAGCTCCGCCTTCAGCTCCGTTTGCAGCTCCACCTTCAGCTCCGCCTTCAGCTCCGTTTGCAGCTCCGCCTTCAGCTCCGTTTGCAGCTCCGCCTTCAGCTCCACCTTCAGCTCCGCCTTCAGCTCCGTTTGCAGCTCCACCTTCAGCTCCGTTTGCAGCTCCACCTTCAGCTCCGCCTTCAGCTCCGTTTGCAGCTCCGCCTTCAGCTCCGTTTGCAGCTCCGCCTTCAGCTCCACCTTCAGCTCCGCCTTCAGCTCCGTTTGCAGCTCCACCTTCAGCTCCATTTGCAGCTCCGCCTTCAGCTCCGCCTTCAGCTCCGCCTTCAGCTCCGTTTGCAGCTCCGCCTTCAGCTCCACCTTCAGCTCCGCCTTCAGCTCCGTTTGCAGCTCCGCCTTCAGCTCCGTTTGCAGCTCCGCCTTCAGCTCCGTTTGCAGCTCCGCCTTCAGCTCCACCTTCAGCTCCACCTTCAGCCCCGTTTGCAGCTCCGCCTTCAGCTCCGCCTTCAGCTCCGCCTTCAGCTCCGTTTGCAGCTCCGCCTTCAGCTCCGCCTTCAGCCCCGTTTGCAGCTCCACCTTCAGCTCCGCCTTCAGCTCCGTTTGCAGCTCCACCTGCAGCTCCGCCTTCAGCTCCGCCTTCAGCTCCACCTTCAGCTCCGCCTTCAGCTCCGTTTGCAGCTCCGCCTTCAGCTCCGTTTGCAGCTCCGCCTTCAGCTCCGCCTTCAGCTCCGCCTTCAGCTCCGTTTGCAGCTCCGCCTTCAGCCCCGTTTGCAGCTCCGCCTTCAGCTCCGCCTTCAGCTCCGCCTTCAGCTCCGCCTTCAGCTCCGCCTTCAGCTCCGCCTTCAGCTCCGTTTGCAGCTCCGCCTTCAGCCCCGTTTGCAGCTCCGCCTTCAGCTCCGCCTTCAGCTCCGCCTTCAGCTCCGCCTTCAGCTCCGTTTGCAGCTCCGCCTTCAGCTCCGCCTTCAGCTCCGTTTGCAGCTCCGCCTTCAGCTCCGCCTTCAGCCCCGTTTGCAGCTCCGCCTTCAGCTCCGCCTTCAGCCCCGTTTGCAGCTCCGCCTTCAGCTCCGCCTTCAGCGGTTACACGTCGCCATTCCGAAGCCCCGCCATTCCGATCGTTCACTTCCATTAATCGGAATGGAGGGGTTTCTCCGTGGAAAAAAAGACACTGCCTTTCCGAAGGCGACACATCACCATTCCGAAACACTGCTATTTCGAAGAATACCACTTCGAAATGGCGATGTTTTTTCTTTTTTTTAAAGACCACGCCATTCCGAATATATTATTATTCATTGCCTTTTTATCATTACTCTCTGTCTCGCCAGTCGCGCTCTCTCTCTCTCTCTCTCTCTCTCTCTCTCTCTCTCTCTCTCTCTCTCTCTCTCTCTGTCTCTCTCTCCCCCTGCTCACCCTCGTCTACGCGCGCCACAATCAAATAGCGCAAAGCAGGGCCGAGCGAAGAAGAATATCAGTTGAAAGTCGATGCTGTTTTAACAGCTATTTTGTCTGTCTGTTTGTCTACTCTGTTGGCCCATGATGATCGCATATTTGCACATGTCACATTTTCCTCTAGCTGTGTGCGTGCGTGCGCGCTCATTTTGGAAATGTCTTGAGCGTAAAGCGTATCCTTCTCAATCCCACATGTGGATAAAAGACACTAAAAAAGTTTGAGAACCGCGGCCTGCCAAATTATGTAAAAAATAAAGTAAATGGGAATAAATAGAAAACAATGCGGCTGCAGCAGCAGCACCACCGCCGCTTTCTCTGGTAAGCAGCGCAGCGACAGCAACGAACATAGCCCCAGGGGCGTAGCTACGGGTGGGCCAGGGTGGGCCGCGGCCCACCTAAATAGAGAGCTGGCCACCCATTGAAAACATGACTAAGAACTTGAGAAAACAAAGGACAAACACCAGAGAGCCTCTAGAGAGAGCTTTAGAGTACTGTATTATACTGTACTGTAGTTACAGTATAATGGGTGATTTGCGGGCACTAATCACCCATTATAATGCAAATGGGGCTTTTCATTCACCCTTTGTTTGTAAACCTGCCAGATCGTTATTAATTGGCAGGTATATCTGTGAAAACAATAGCGCTTGTTTTTGTGGGGGGACTTTCACAAGGATTTTTCAAAAGTTAACTCTGGTCTGTTCTCCTGAAAGACAATCTGTCATGATCAGCATACACATTGGTAACTAATTTATAAATGACTGCGATTCTATAGTGAACAGCTGAAATCTATTTGATAATGATTGTGCTAATGAAACAAAACACTAGGGTCGTTTGCACCAAGAAGGATTAAACCCTAATCTGGTTTAAGTCAAGGATCATCTATAATTTCAGTTGCACCAAACTTTAAACCTAGATTAGACACAGAACAAACTTTAATCCATGATTTAATCAGACTTTAAAGTTTTAATCTCTGTTTAATGGATTTTAATCAGAGGTTATGGATTTAATCACAGATCTGTTAAACAATGCTTAAAATTAATTGGTGCAACACAACTCGTATTAAAATTAATCTCTGATCAACAAATCTGTTATTAGCACTAAACTAGGCTCATAATCTCTCATAGTGCAAACGACTCTGGAGACAGGATTATTATTTCATGTCAAGACATTAATTCAAGAAGATAACCCTAGTACAGTAAAGGTTAGGCTATATAAAGCGAAATACAACCGTAATATGGCAATATTAGCAATAAATAGCTTTTCTGGCACGTGAGAATTTGCGGCCATCACGCACGCAGCATGCCCACCCTGAATCGCTCATGCCCACCCTGAATTGAGTTTCTGGCTACGCCACTGCATAGCCCCATATGCAACTTCAGTCCCTGCATGGATGCACTGCACTCATAATCATGCATGTAGGCCTAGTGTAGGAGTCTGTCTGAGACAGACTGGGCTCACAAATGGGCATATAGCTGGAAGAACCGTTGACCACGTTAACTCACACAGGGGATGCGAGCATCTTAGCCTATATGATATAGCCGTTGGTGCGCAACACTGATGGACGGCTCGTTATACAGATTGATTGCACCTGCATTATGGAAAAAGATCGACAGCTACTTTCATTTCATGACAAATTGTACCGGTATGAAGAAGATATCCCTACATAGGATATATAAAGGTATTTATCCCACCTGGGCCTGGGGTCTCGATGTAAAGTTACACAACGGCTTTTGCCAATAATTGAATTAGGCCTAATACAACATGCTGATAGGTAGCCGAATGCGTGCTGTCAGTGCACTGAGCAGGAGAAAACGCTCTGCTCTCCTCGGACAAATGTAATAAGAATCTGATTCTGATATTCAGGTGTGAATATTCTGATTGATCATTATTATAGCGAGCCTATATGAGTGCCACCCCAATATTGAGAAGAAGAAAAAATCTCCAAATAATAGCCAAATAGGCCTCCAAATAATGCTTACTATTTGAGCCACAGACCAGGGACCTTATTGATCCTCTCACAACGCAGTGATAAAATAGAACTAGAATGACAGAGTAGTTCTATTTATTTGTGAATCTAATATTTCTGAAATATTATAGCCTAGACTCAGACATTCATTCAACATAGTAGTTCTATTTTATTAAGAGCTTGGAGAGAGAGAGAGAGAGAGAGAGAGAGAGAGAGAGAGAGAGAGAGAAAGAGAGAAAGAGAGAAAGAGAGAGAGAGAGAGAGAGAGAGAGAGAGAGCAGTGCCGCGCGCTACAGCCTTAACGAAATGCGATCCGTTAGTGCGGTGGTTTTCAAGGAGTTGTTCGGGGACCACCACCACCAGTGGTCCCTGAGAGGATTCCAGGTGGTCCCCAGCTAAATGATGGACAGTTGCCAAATGGACACTTATAGATCTGTACTCTTCACGCTCTCAAGAGTGAAATTATAGGCTATTTAAACATCTGAATTAGGCCTAATTAATTTTCAAGAACAAAATGCAGTAGAATAGTCATTTTGACCAACGTTTTACCAGTTATTTCCTAAATTGTGGACCAAAACTTGAAAATCCTTAGTTTTGGGTCAGAGAGAATGAGAGACTGTCGACACCAAATGGTGGTCCGTGGCAAATGGTGGTCCGTGACAGAAAAAATATTGGGCCCTGGTGTGAAAAGGCGTGTGTAACTGAGCGTTGGCACAGCCGCGCGTGCATTTTAGATCCCGATTTTAGGTCTGTGCGTCCGTCCACCCGCCTGCCTGTCTGTCAGCTCAGCTGTAAAGCGCAACGGGCTGTGTTGTTGGACACTGTACTGAACACATTACGGACACAGCTTCATGTCGGGAACATTACATGTGCCCATGCCGATGCTTTATGTTATACATAGCCTACATTATTGGTATGGCGTGACATAGCCTACAGTGAGGAGCCAATGTGCTACTTTAATAAGGCTCTAAGACTCTAAGGCTAGGCTATATCTGTAGAATTTACAAAATGAATAAATAAACACAGAGGGAGGGGGGGGGGGGGGTTCGGTTCGGTCGGGGGGCAATAGAGCAGCAGAGGGAGAGAAGGCGCGCGCGTTTGGCCAGGGGGGGGGGACAGCGTGCGCTATTGATTGGTTGCGGGGAGGGGGGGGGGGGGTTCGGAATGGCGATGTCTTTAGTAAAATGGGAAAACATCACCATTCCGAAATCTTGTTTTTTCGAAATGGGGGGCTTCGGAATGGGGATGCTTCGAAATGGAGGTGTTTCTAAGTGGCGGTGTTTCGGAATGGCGCCCCGCCCCCGCCTTCAGCCCCGTTTGCAGCTCCGCCTTCAGCTCCGCCTTCAGCTCCGCCTTCAGCTCCGTTTGCAGCTCCGCCTTCAGCTCCACCTTCAGCTCCGCCTTCAGCCCCGTTTGCAGCTCCGCCTTCAGCCCCGTTTGCAGCTCCGCCTTCAGCTCCGCCTTCAGCTCCGCCTTCAGCTCCGCCTTCAGCTCCGCCTTCAGCTCCGCCTTCAGCCCCGTTTGCAGCTCCGCCTTCAGCTCCACCTTCAGCTCCGCCTTCAGCTCCGCCTTCAGCTCCACCTTCAGCTCCACCTTCAGCTCCACCTGCAGCTCCGCCTTCAGCCCCGTTTGCAGCTCCGCCTTCAGCTCCGTTTGCAGCTCCGCCTTCAGCCCCGTTTGCAGCTCCGCCTTCAGCTCCACCTTCAGCTCCGCCTTCAGCCCCGTTTGCAGCTCCGCCTTCAGCTCCGTTTGCAGCTCCGCCTTCAGCTCCGTTTGCAGCTCCGCCTTCAGCTCCGCCTTCAGCTCCGCCTTCAGCTCCGTCTGCAGCTCCGCCTTCAGCTCCACCTTCAGCTCCACCTTCAGCTCCGCCTTCAGCCCCGTTTGCAGCTCCACCTTCAGCTCCGTTTGCAGCTCCGCCTTCAGCTCCGTTTGCAGCTCCACCTGCAGCTCCGCCTTCAGCTCCGTTTGCAGCTCCGCCTTCAGCTCCGCCTTCAGCTCCGTCTTCAGCTCCGTTTGCAGCTCCGCCTTCAGCTCCGTTTGCAGCTCCGCCTTCAGCTCCGCCTTCAGCTCCACCTTCAGCTCCGCCTTCAGCTCCGCCTTCAGCTCCGTTTGCAGCTCCGCCTTCAGCTCCGCCTTCAGCTCCGCCTTCAGCTCCGTTTGCAGCTCCGCCTTCAGCTCCGCCTTCAGCTCCGTTTGCAGCTCCGTTTGCAGCTCCGCCTGCAGCTCCGCCTTCAGCTCCGCCTTCAGCTCCGCCTTCAGCTCCGCCTTCAGCTCCGTTTGCAGCTCCGCCTTCAGCTCCGCCTTCAGCTCCGCCTTCAGCTCCGTTTGCAGCTCCGCCTTCAGCTCCGCCTTCAGCTCCGTTTGCAGCTCCGTTTGCAGCTCCGCCTGCAGCTCCGCCTTCAGCCCCGTTTGCAGCTCCGCCTTCAGCTCCACCTTCAGCTCCGCCTTCAGCCCCGTTTGCAGCTCCGCCTTCAGCCCCGTTTGCAGCTCCGCCTTCAGCTCCGCCTTCAGCTCCGCCTTCAGCCCCGTTTGCAGCTCCGCCTTCAGCCCCGTTTGCAGCTCCGCCTTCAGCTCCGCCTTCAGCTCCGTTTGCAGCTCCGCCTGCAGCTCCGCCTTCAGCTCCGCCTTCAGCTCCGCCTTCAGCTCCGCCTTCAGCTCCGTTTGCAGCTCCGCCTTCAGCTCCACCTTCAGCTCCGCCTTCAGCTCCGCCTTCAGCCCCGTTTGCAGCTCCGCCTTCAGCTCCGCCTTCAGCTCCGTTTGCAGCTCCACCTGCAGCTCCGCCTTCAGCTCCACCTTCAGCTCCGCCTTCAGCTCCGTTTGCAGCTCCGTTTGCAGCTCCGCCTGCAGCTCCGCCTTCAGCCCCGTTTGCAGCTCCACCTTCAGCTCCGTTTGCAGCTCCACCTGCAGCTCCGCCTTCAGCAGCTCCGCCTTCAGCTCCGTTTGCAGCTCCGCCTTCAGCTCCGCCTTCAGCTCCACCTGCAGCTCCGCCTTCAGCCCCGTTTGCAGCTCCGCCTTCAGCTCCGCCTTCAGCTCCGCCTTCAGCTCCGTTTGCAGCTCCGCCTTCAGCTCCGCCTTCAGCTCCGCCTTCAGCTCCGCCTTCAGCTCCGTTTGCAGCTCCGCCTTCAGCTCCGCCTTCAGCTCCGTTTGCAGCTCCGCCTTCAGCTCCGTTTGCAGCTCCACCTTCAGCTCCGTTTGCAGCTCCACCTGCAGCTCCGCCTTCAGCCCCGTTTTTCTTCTCCGCCTTCAGCTCCACCTTCAGCTCCGCCTTCAGCTCCGTTTGCAGCTCCGCCTTCAGCTCCGCCTTCAGCTCCACCTTCAGCTCCGCCTTCAGCCCCGTTTGCAGCTCCGCCTTCAGCCCCGTTTGCAGCTCCGCCTTCAGCTCCGCCTTCAGCTCCGTTTGCAGCTCCGTCTGCAGCTCCGCCTTCAGCTCCACCTTCAGCTCCGCCTTCAGCTCCGTTTGCAGCTCCGCCTTCAGCTCCGCCTTCAGCTCCGCCTTCAGCTCCGCCTTCAGCTCCGTTTGCAGCTCCGCCTTCAGCTCCGCCTTCAGCCCCGTTTGCAGCTCCGCCTTCAGCTCCGCCTTCAGCTCCGCCTTCAGCTCCGTTTGCAGCTCCGCCTTCAGCTCCACCTTCAGCTCCGCCTTCAGCTCCGCCTGCAGCTCCGCCTTCAGCCCCGTTTGCAGCTCCGCCTTCAGCTCCACCTTCAGCTCCGCCTTCAGCTCCGTTTGCAGCTCCGCCTTCAGCTCCGTTTGCAGCTCCGCCTTCAGCCCCGTTTGCAGCTCCGCCTGCAGCTCCGCCTTCAGCCCCGTTTGCAGCTCCGCCTTCAGCTCCACCTTCAGCTCCGTTTGCAGCTCCGCCTTCAGCTCCGCCTTCAGCCCCGTTTGCAGCTCCGCCTTCAGCTCCGCCTTCAGCCCCGTTTGCAGCTCCGCCTTCAGCCCCGTTTGCAGCTCCGCCTTCAGCTCCGTTTGCAGCTCCGCCTTCAGCTCCGTTTGCAGCTCCGCCTTCAGCTCCGCCTTCAGCTCCGCCTTCAGCTCCGCCTTCAGCCCCGTTTGCAGCTCCGCCTTCAGCCCCGTTTGCAGCTCCGCCTTCAGCTCCGTTTGCAGCTCCGCCTTCAGCTCCGTTTGCAGCTCCGCCTTCAGCTCCGTTTGCAGCTCCACCTTCAGCTCCGCCTTCAGCTCCGCCTTCAGCTCCGCCTTCAGCTCCGCCTTCAGCCCCGTTTGCAGCTCCGCCTTCAGCCCCGTTTGCAGCTCCACCTTCAGCTCCGCCTTCAGCTCCGCCTTCAGCTCCGTTTGCAGCTCCGCCTTCAGCTCCGCCTTCAGCTCCGCCTTCAGCTCCGCCTTCAGCTCCGTTTGCAGCTCCGCCTTCAGCTCCGCCTTCAGCTCCGCCTTCAGCTCCGCCTTCAGCTCCGTTTGCAGCTCCGCCTTCAGCTCCGCCTTCAGCTCCGTTTGCAGCTCCACCTGCAGCTCCGCCTTCAGCTCCGTTTGCAGCTCCACCTGCAGCTCCGCCTTCAGCTCCGTTTGCAGCTCCGCCTTCAGCTCCGTTTGCAGCTCCACCTGCAGCTCCGCCTTCAGCTCCGTTTGCAGCTCCGCCTTCAGCTCCGTTTGCAGCTCCGCCTTCAGCTCCGTTTGCAGCTCCGCCTTCAGCTCCGCCTTCAGCTCCGCCTTCAGCTCCGTTTGCAGCTCCGCCTTCAGCTCCGCCTTCAGCTCCGCCTTCAGCTCCGTTTGCAGCTCCGCCTTCAGCTCCGTTTGCAGCTCCGCCTTCAGCTCCGTTTGCAGCTCCGCCTTCAGCTCCACCTTCAGCTCCGCCTTCAGCCCCGTTTGCAGCTCCGCCTTCAGCCCCGTTTGCAGCTCCACCTTCAGCCCCGTTTGCAGCTCCGCCTTCAGCTCCGCCTTCAGCTCCGCCTTCAGCTCCGTTTGCAGCTCCGCCTTCAGCTCCGCCTTCAGCCCCGTTTGCAGCTCCGCCTTCAGCTCCGCCTTCAGCTCCGTTTGCAGCTCCACCTGCAGCTCCGCCTTCAGCTCCGCCTTCAGCTCCACCTTCAGCTCCGCCTTCAGCTCCGTTTGCAGCTCCGCCTTCAGCTCCGTTTGCAGCTCCGCCTTCAGCTCCGCCTTCAGCTCCGCCTTCAGCTCCGCCTTCAGCTCCGTTTGCAGCTCCGCCTTCAGCTCCACCTTCAGCTCCGCCTTCAGCTCCGTTTGCAGCTCCGCCTTCAGCCCCGTTTGCAGCTCCGCCTTCAGCTCCGCCTTCAGCTCCGCCTTCAGCTCCGCCTTCAGCTCCGTTTGCAGCTCCGCCTTCAGCTCCGCCTTCAGCTCCGTTTGCAGCTCCGCCTTCAGCTCCGCCTTCAGCCCCGTTTGCAGCTCCGCCTTCAGCTCCGCCTTCAGCCCCGTTTGCAGCTCCGCCTTCAGCTCCGCCTTCAGCCCCGTTTGCAGCTCCGCCTTCAGCTCCGCCTTCAGCTCCGCCTTCAGCTCCGTTTGCAGCTCCGCCTTCAGCTCCGCCTTCAGCTCCGCCTTCAGCCCCGTTTGCAGCTCCGCCTTCAGCCCCGTTTGCAGCTCCGCCTTCAGCTCCACCTTCAGCTCCGCCTTCAGCTCCGCCTTCAGCTCCGCCTTCAGCCCCGTTTGCAGCTCCGCCTTCAGCTCCGCCTTCAGCTCCGTTTGCAGCTCCGCCTTCAGCTCCGTTTGCAGCTCCGCCTTCAGCTCCGCCTTCAGCCCCGTTTGCAGCTCCGCCTTCAGCTCCACCTTCAGCTCCGTTTGCAGCTCCGCCTTCAGCTCCGTTTGCAGCTCCGCCTTCAGCTCCGCCTTCAGCCCCGTTTGCAGCTCCGCCTTCAGCCCCGTTTGCAGCTCCGCCTTCAGCCCCGTTTGCAGCTCCGCCTTCAGCTCCGCCTTCAGCCCCGTTTGCAGCTCCACCTTCAGCTCCGCCTTCAGCCCCGTTTGCAGCTCCACCTTCAGCCCCGTTTGCAGCTCCGCCTTCAGCTCCGTTTGCAGCTCCGCCTTCAGCTCCGTTTGCAGCTCCGCCTTCAGCTCCGCCTTCAGCTCCGCCTTCAGCTCCGTTTGCAGCTCCGCCTTCAGCCCCGTTTGCAGCTCCACCTTCAGCTCCACCTTCAGCTCCGCCTTCAGCTCCGCCTTCAGCTCCGCCTTCAGCTCCGCCTGCAGCTCCGCCTTCAGCTCCGTTTGCAGCTCCGCCTTCAGCTCCGTTTGCAGCTCCGCCTTCAGCTCCTCCTTCAGCTCCACCTGCAGCTCCGCCTTCAGCTCCGTTTGCAGCTCCGCCTTCAGCTCCGTTTGCAGCTCCACCTGCAGCTCCGCCTTCAGCTCCGCCTTCAGCTCCGTTTGCAGCTCCGCCTTCAGCTCCGTTTGCAGCTCCACCTGCAGCTCCGCCTTCAGCTCCACCTTCAGCTCTGCCTTCAGCCCCGTTTGCAGCTCCGCCTTCAGCTCCGCCTTCAGCTCCACCTTCAGCTCCGTTTGCAGCTCCGCCTTCAGCTCCACCTTCAGCTCCGTTTGCAGCTCCGCCTTCAGCCCCGTTTGCAGCTCCGCCTTCAGCTCCGCCTTCAGCTCCGCCTTCAGCCCCGTTTGCAGCTCCACCTTCAGCCCCGTTTGCAGCTCCGCCTTCAGCTCCGCCTTCAGCTCCACCTTCAGCTCCGTTTGCAGCTCCGCCTTCAGCTCCGCCTTCAGCTCCACCTTCAGCTCCGCCTTCAGCTCCGCCTTCAGCTCCGTTTGCAGCTCCGCCTTCAGCTCCGCCTTCAGCTCCGTTTGCAGCTCCACCTTCAGCTCCGCCTTCAGCTCCGCCTTCAGCTCCGCCTTCAGCTCCGTTTGCAGCTCCACCTTCAGCTCCGCCTTCAGCTCCGTTTGCAGCTCCACCTGCAGCTCCGCCTTCAGCTCCGCCTTCAGCTCCGTTTGCAGCTCCGCCTTCAGCTCCGCCTTCAGCTCCACCTTCAGCTCCGCCTTCAGCTCCGCCTTCAGCTCCACCTTCAGCTCCACCTTCAGCTCCGCCTTCAGCTCCGCCTTCAGCTCCGCCTTCAGCTCCACCTTCAGCTCCACCTGCAGCTCCACCTTCAGCTCCACCTGCAGCTCCGCCTTCAGCTCCACCTTCAGCTCCGCCTTCAGCTCCGTTTGCAGCTCCGCCTTCAGCTCCGCCTTCAGCTCCGTTTGCAGCTCCGCCTTCAGCCCCGTTTGCAGCTCCGCCTTCAGCTCCGCCTTCAGCTCCGTTTGCAGCTCCGCCTTCAGCTCCGCCTTCAGCTCCGTTTGCAGCTCCGCCTTCAGCTCCGCCTTCAAAATGAAACCAAATGAACCCGTGTTGAGGGTCCATTTGGTTTCATTTTCACGCTCTCAAGAGTTAAAATATTCATCTTCTGAATTAGCACCACCTCTTGGGCTCCTCTAGTGCACCAGGCTGGTACTACACCATGAATTTCAAATCACTTACCCTACCTTTAATTAAGACGTTTACACTGTTTTGTTGGCAAAATACAGCCTGGAATTGTGGACAAAATCAAACGAACCACTGTATTAAAGGAAGTTAAAGCTAATAGAATGATATGGGTAATAAATAAAGAAAGAAATAGAAGATAAATTGCTTGAAGGGCGTTGGAATTAAAGACAAAGTGCCGATCAATATTGGATTGAAAGTTGTTCACATGCAAAGTCAGATCACATGATGTGCACGCACACACACACACGCACGCACGCACACACACACACACACACGCACACGCACACGCAAACACACACACACACACACACACACACACACACACACACACACACACACACACACACACACACACACACACACAAGGTGAAGGTTTCACCTGATGTTAGACCACAGGATCCATGATGAATGCAAATGATGCAGATGTGTGGGAATGGACCCAATTTTATCCACGCACACACACACATAGATACTGTACACACACGCACGCACACACACACACATAGACTGTACACACACACACACACACACACACGCGCGCGCACACTAGGGTATTAAATAATCATGTTTTTTGGTAGTTGAATCGAATACTTTGGTAGTCACATGATTTTCGACTAGTCTATATTGATATATATTTGTTTTTCATCCAATAAAAACGTGTGATTTTGGGCAGTGGCGTTT
>CM076974.1:54699241-54708217 GCA_039105355.1 Benthosema pterotum
TAACTACAGCTGTGTCACCACTAAACCAACAGCATTTCATCATTGAAAGCATCATCACCCGTGGCGCGAAGCGGCATGGGCGATGAAGCCGCCCCCATACCATTTTCTCCTGCCCCCCCAATTGGGAAATGTTACATCCGCCCTGCCCGCTGTGTATTTGAGTTTTACATCCCTGATGTAACTCTAGACAGAATCTTTCATCATCATGCAGCAATAACATGTGAGCATTTTATTTTTTGTTCCCTTTCCTTTTTTCATAATATAGATAATTACAACGCCGTCCGTCCATCCCACACTCCTCTATAGAAAACACTCCAACATCCATATGATAATAATGATAGGCTGCGCGGCTGTGTGGCTGTGTGACTGCGCGGCTGAGCGGCGTTCCATTAGAGAGAGATAATGAATGCTGTTTTGGTCTTTGGTCACTTTGTACCTTCAGCTGAGAGAAAACACAAACGCTTGGATTTTAATGAGTGTATGATGTGAATATACAGTATACTCTATATGTTTTGTTTTTCTCTGCAGCAAAAGCTGTTTTCTCTGATTGCACACAAAGGCCTGACTAACACCAGGCTTATTAAAGGGGAATTGCACCCATTTTCAACATTTTTCAGAAAAAAGAAGCGTCTAAAAAAATCCATTAACATGGTGAAAATACATCTTGATGACATCATCAAGATGTGTTTCACCATGTTAATGAAAAAATGAAAATGGGTGGAATTCCCCTTTAAGAGGCGTCCCCCTACTTCTAAAAGTTCCACTACAACACTGTGTGTGAGTTTATAATGTGTAAAGTGTGAGTTTATGGAGATCATGTGTGACAAGAGACACTGCAGGTTTTCATAGTAAACACAATAAAACCAGAATGACAAAAAATAGAATCTTTCAAGGAAAAAAAGTTCTTTAATTAATGAGCATCAGCCGGTTTGGCTGATTGAACCTCAGATTACATGAAAATACATTTAACGTCGACTGAAAGTATATGGCAACATATTATTATTCACACATAATAATAATAATAATAATAGTAAATACTGTATAAACAAGTGAATGGTGCAAGTATTTTTTTGTTCATTGTTTATGTGTGTGTATATATATATATATATATATATATATATATAAATATATAAATATATAATATTATATATATATATATTATATTTTACAAACGGTCAGAAACATGTTTACACTGTTTTTAAGTTTGTGCAAGTGTGTAATATTATATATACAGTAATAATTCATATAAAATCAAACACACCAAATCAAATCCAGGGGGAGTGGGGGGGGGTGTACGTGGACGGGGGGGGGGGGGGGGGGGGGGGGGGGGGGGGGGGGTGTTGTACGGTGGGGGAGGGTGTACGGTGGGGGGGGGGGGGGGTGTACGGTGGGGGGGGGTGTACACTCGCACCGACAGCCACAGTAGTTCACAAAAAGATTAAAGGAGAATTCCACACCAAATGTTTTTTTATCTTTATTTGCCGTTAATTTTTAAGGTCCAGATGTTATTTTGTGAAAACACTCTTAATGGCTGTTTCCCCTCTCCCAAAATAGTCTTATAATGGGGCTAAGGAGTGTTGTTCACGTTCACCTATATACATCGCTACAAAATACAAGTTTTTGCTATACATTGTGTCTCCACCATGTCAGTAGAGTGTTGACACTCACACTTTCACTTTCGTTTCAGCAGTGGTTCAGCCATAACCCATGCGCCACGCCCCCAGCTTTTGAGACAGCTGAATCACTGCTGAGTTTTAACTCACTACTGACATGGTGGAGAGACAATATATAGCAGAAAATTGCATTTTGGAGCGATATATATAGGTGGACTTGCACTAGACCCCTTAACCCAAATATAAGCCCATTTTGGGGTAGGGTAAACAGGCGTTAAGGAGTGTCTTCACAAAATAACACCTGCACCACTTTCTTTAAAAAAGATTAACTGCAAATAAAGAAAAAAAAACTTTGGTGTGGAATTCCACTTAAGGTTAAAGCAAATATATTTGGATTATACATTACAGAGTGGAGTGCACCTTTAAAGCGCTGACCAAGGTGGTCCATTTTTTGCTGAATTCTTCTCACCACATCAGTGGGGTTTCAACCAGTGGTCCAGGGACCACCAGTGGTCCCTGAGAGGATTCCAGGTGGTTCCCAGGCTAAATGACGGACAGTTGGTTAACCATAACGGACCCTTATAGATCTGTAACTCTTGAGAGTGTTAAAATGAAACCAAATGGACCCTCATCACGGGTCCATTTGGTTTCATTTTACGCTCTCGAGATTTAAATTATGTTTAAACATCTGAATTACTGAATCGTTATCTTTGACCAACGTTTTTCCAGTTTATCTCTCATAAATTGTGAACTTGAAAATCCTTAGTTTTCTTGTCCGAGAGACAAAACTCAACATCGAATGTTGAGTTTAGTCCTACAAGTCCTACAAGCTCACAGCCTGACACTCGGTGGTGCGCTGTGAGTTTGTAGTTCTGATGTTTTTTTTTAATATCGTGACCATTTTACAGGGACAAAAATCCCAAAATTCCAGGAACTAAACTTTGGTTTGAGGGACATTTTGTTTTACTTAGTTTACTTAGTTCCAGAGACTAAATTGTAGCCCCAGAGACAAAAAAAAAATGTTCCAGGGACGATATTTTAGTTCTAGGGACATTATTTTAGTTCCAAATGCAATATTTTAGGTCCAGGGACATTTTAGTTCCGAGGATAACATTTCAGTCAGTCCTCTGTATTAGGGTCTCAGTTCACAGGGCTGCTAGTACCAAACATCCGGTTCCACTCGGTGTAGACCTCCATCTCCTCCTGAGACAGAACGCTGGCCTGGATTTTACAGAGCACCAGGTCCAGGTCCTGGCAAGAGACCTGGGACGAAGGAGGAGGGAGTCTGTGGGAGGGGAGTCCTACTCCTCCGTGGTGCATCTGGGAGTCCCGGATCCCACAGCGCTGGTTGAGGTGGTGGTTTTCCCTGGATGACGACAACAGCAGCAACGGCAAGGGCAAGGACCGTTCTTGGTCGTGTTCGAGGGGCAAAGAGCGGTCTTGGTTCTGTTGGAAGGGCAAGGACCGCTCCTGGTTTTGTTGGAGGAGGTTGTTGTTGTTGTTGGAAGAGGAGTTGGAAGAGGTAAGTTCCTGGAAGAGTCGGGTCAGGTCCGACCCGGAGAAGCCCTGCGTCCGTCGAACCAGCGAGTCCAGATCCTCCTCGCTCAGGTCTAGGTCTGAGGAAGAGGAGGTCTGCGTGAGGAAGAGGAGGCGTTTGAGCATCTGGCGTCGAGCCACGGCATCCGGGAGGGGGACGAGGACCCGCCGGGCGAAGTAGCCCCTCAGGAGACCCTGGTCCAAGTCCTGAGGCCGCGAGGTTGAGCAGACCACTAGGAGACCGCCGGGATCGGACCCGCGGCCGCCCCAGCCACCATCCCCTGCCGTCAACGCGTCCAGCTGCGAGATCATCTCGGCTTTCATCCTTCTCCTGGACTCCTGAAACCGCTGATCTCCTCCGATCTTCTTCATTTCCTCGTCGTTGTTGAACGAAGTCAGGATGAAGTCGACCTCGCTGATGAGCAGCACTGCTGCCCCCTGTTGGTGGTTAGAGGACGCTCGCTGCCGCGCCAGGGCGAAGCAGGCGCGCAGCGCCTCGCGCCCGTCGAACGCTGAAGTGGATGTCGAACGCGACGACCAAGAGGAATCATCGAAAGAAGAAGACGCGGAAGCGCTGGCCTCCGCCAGTGCCCGGCCGCTGAGACGGAGGAATGGCGCCCCCGCCTGGCTGGCCAGGCAGCGTGCCAGCAGGGTGCGGCCGCCGCGCGGCGGGCCGAAGAGGAGCAGGCAGCGGGACGAACGAGACGACGGAGACGGCGATGATCTGCCGCCATGACCGCACCACAGTGCCAGCTCCTCATTTAGGGCCGCCTTGGCGGACTCCAGCCCCGCAATGTCACTCCACTCCAGCGGGGGGCGATGGAGGTCCTCCTGCTGCAGGATCTCTGAGCTCACCAGGAAGTCCAGGAGACCCAGGTGGTCCTCTGAGGAGGACGAGGAAGAGGAGGCTAGGAGGAGAGAGAGAGGGTTCCTTTAACACAATGCAAATACTCGTCAGGTCGGTCTGCTTATGATGAGGCAGTGATGCAATAATTAGTGTAATGTAATAACTATGGTAATGTAATAATTATGGCAATAATTATGGTAATGTAAAAATATGGTAATGTAATAATTACGGTAGTGTAATAATTACTGTAAAGTAATAATTAGGGTAATGCAATAATTAGGATAATAATTATGGTAATGTAATAATTACAGTAATGTAGTAATTAGGCTAATGCAGTAAGTAATATGTACAGTAGTGTAATAATTACGGTAATTTAATAATTATGGTAATTTAATGATTATGGTAGTCTAATAATTATGGTAATGCAATAATTAGGGTAATAAATATGGCAATGTAATCATTACAGTAGTATAATAATTAGGGTAATAATTATGGTAATGTAATAATTAGGGTAATTATGGTAATGTGATAATTTGGGTAGTAATTATGGTACTGTAGTAATTAGGGTAATAATTATGGTAATGTGATAATTATGGTAATGTAATAATTATGGTACTGTAGTAATTAGGGTAATAATTATGGTAATGTAATAATTATGGTACTGTAATAATTAGGGTAATAATTATGGTACTGTAGTAATTAGTGTAATAATTATGGTAATGTAATAATTATGGTATGTAATAATTAGGGTAATAATTATGGTAATGTAACAATTATGGTAATGTAATAATTATGGTAATGTTATAATTATGGTACTGCAGTAATTAGGGTAATAGTTAGGGTAATGTAATAATTATGGTAATGTAACAATTATGGTAATGTAGTCATTACAGTAATGTAATAATTAGGGTAATGTAATAATTATGGTACTGTAGTAATTAGGGTAATAATTATGGTAATGTAATAATGATGGTAATGTAATCATTACAGTAATGTAATAATTAGGGTAATAGTTAGGGTAATGTGATAATTAGGGAAATAGTTAGGGTAATGTGATAATTAGGGTAATAGTTAGGGTAATGTGATAATTACGGGCGTGGTCAGTCCGTCCTACCGGGCGTGGCAGCGGTGTGGAGGTGGGCGTGGTCGTCAGCCCCGCCCTGCTCTGGCCCCGCCCCCAGGCTGGAGGACACGTAGGAAGGGGGCGTGTCCTGAGGGCTGCTGTACTTCCTGTTTAGGAAGGAAGGGGGCGTGTCCTGTTGGCTGCTGTACTTCCTGTTCTGCTGCTGCTCCGACTTCTGGACACTCCTGTCAATCAGAGTATTATTATTATTATAGTTAACCAAAATAGAAAGAAAAATACGTAATACAAACAAACAAAGATCTTTCATTAAAGCTAGAGATGCAACTTGTTCCCCTCTACGTTGCTTCTACTTTGATGCTGCAGCTGTTTCCCTGCAGACAGACACTTGCATCGTCCTGCAGACGGCCCAGAACTTTGTTGTTGTCATAAATCATGAAAACAAAACATTCGCCAGGCGTGACTAATGTGTGAGGGAGGAGGGGTTGTGTGGGGGTGAGGCAGCGTTTCCATGGATCAAACACTCAATCATCATTTTTTTCCTGATTGTGTAGCTCTAAGCATCTCTCTAAATTGTGTTTTACTGATTAAAAAATAAAATAAAATAGGCATATTTTTGTCATATTTTTTCCCTATACCAATATTTTCCTATCTTGATTTTAAAGCCTTTATCTGCCGATAATATCTGTGTGGCCGATATACCTGTATATCTGCCCATCCCTACTCCAGAGTTCGTGCCTTTTCGCGATCGGTTTCTGACCCCTCAATGTCACAAGTCCTAACACTGGTTGGTGAACCAGGAAGTAAAAGTTTGTTGGGATGTTGATCATGTAAACAAGTATGTACCATGGAGCTGCGTGAAAGGAATAGCATGACAAAGTTGAACGTATTTAAACACTTTTGGGATTAAGTTAAACATGTTAGATCCTCTGCTGCTTATTAGGTGAGTGTTTAATTCATTGTATTAAGTTTCATGTTAGTAGAGTCTGAATCATCTCCTGCTGCTGTTGTACTGTCTCTGTCTGTCTGTCAGGAGTTGTGCCATAATGTCTCGGGGGCGGATGGAACATTTCCCAATTGGAGGGGCAGGAGAAAATGCTATGAAGCTGCACCCATAACATTTTTGGTTACAGGACTTTTATTAGTCAAGTAAAGCATCAATAATAACATCAGTTGTTGTTGAAGTTGCAACAGACACGCAGCATGCGTAAAGCTAAAGGTCTGACTCAGAGAGTTTTCTGTTTTCAATGATGAAATGCGGTTTAGTGGTGACACAGCTGTAGTTAGTTAGTAGCAGTAGTAGTGTTTCACATCATTTTAAATATAAATATCTTGGGTTGTTTTGCATGCCATCATGTCTGGTGGGGCAGACTGGGTATTTAGGGGGGCATTTCCCATGCCGAAGTGTGTGTGGAAAAAATGTATACAACTGATTTTTTTTTTCTTTTTTTTGAGATAATCAATTTCTATTGAGTGCCATATAAATGGCACTCTGGGCCTCAAGGGGGCGCTACAGGCTGGCAAAATGGATACAAAGGAGTTAACTAACTGACGGTAAATGCAGTAATAATAAAGAGAATCCCAGACCTGTCTGCCCTGCTCTCGAACCCTCCGCCGCTGTCTGCTATCCGGTACATGGAGGAGGAGGGGCTCTCTGTCGCTGCCGCTGTGCTCCGCGACTGACCGCTGCCGCCATAGCCGAAATACGAGGATGAGGAGTCCATGATGCTGCCCTGCGAGGATGAGGAGTCCATGATGCTGCCCTGCGCGGTCACATGACCCGCAGCGGTCACATGACTCATATAGAAAGCCTTTCTCTTCAATGACGAAGAGGAGGAGGGGGTGGAGCTTAGTGCGGTGGGCGTGGCCAGGGTGTGGTGGGAGGGGACGGAGCTTAGCGCTGTGGGTGTGGTCAGGGCGGAGCTTAGCGCGGTGGGCGTGGCCAGGGCGTGGTGGGAGGGGGCGTGGCTCTGGTGGTGGTACCCGGGTACTACCCCCCCGCTGCAGCCTCCCGACCCGCCGGCGGGCAGCGGGGTGGGGGCAGCGATACCCGGGGGTATCAGGTAGGAGGAGGAGGGTGGTGGTGCCCCTCCTGCCCCGGGGGGGCTGTAGCAGCCCCCCCCTCCTCCCTGGGTGGGGTAACAACCCGTTGTTACCCCGCTGGGGTAACTGTAGCTGGGAAACGCTCCTCCGCTGTAGGACACTGAAACCTGCATGGGGACAAACAGACACAATCATTTTTAACGGTTAGAGCAGTAGTATCAAATTATTTGGAGCATAACCCTGAAGTATTTGCACCTGTGATCCGAAAAAATCCCTTGGGAAAACTGTCTCTTATGACTAGTTGCTGACGGAAAATAATCCACCACTGCGAGATTGGATTGTATCGAAGTGTTTTCCCACATTTATTCATGTCAAGGAACCCCAGATTAATATGTAATTGTCCACAGTCAACCACCAGAAAATACTGTGAATACTGGGAAAAAATATAGCACAAAATATAGCTAAATATACACACATACCTGCAGCCCGGAGCTGTGCAGTGGGGAGTGCAGTGCCGCCCCCGGGGGGCCAGGGGGCGCCAACACCCCCGGGGCGCCAGGGGGCGCCACCACACCGCTCTGGGAGCCGCCGCTGCCGTAGGGGGCGTGGCCGCCTGTGTGCAGGTAGGGGGCGTGGCCGTAGGCTGAGGCCCCGCCTCCACCTCCACCCCTGCCGTTACCGCCGTATTCCTGAGCCGCAGCGGCGGCCATGTTGATGTGAGACGACGTTACGCAGCTGGATGCTGAGTAACTGGGTTCACTGAGGGTACTGGAGGCTAGGCCTGGGGAACTGCACAGAGACACGCCCACCTGGGGAAACATGGACCACAGATACAATATATATAACAAAACTAGATGGCTTGACAGGGGCGGATCTAGGCATATAAATAAATAGCGGGCCCTGGTATCAAAAAGGTTGAAAACCACTGGTTTTTGCAACCAATCTTGCTGTTTTCATCCATGCAACATGCAAACTAAATGTGCCTGTATAATCTGTGTTGCATGTTGAAAGCTAGTAAGACTAAAAGTGCAAGAGTAAGACTAATCCCCAAAGACTAAGACTGAAAGACCAAGACTAAAAAAAGACTAAGACCGAGACGAAGACTAAATCGATGTTGATATTTCGTCGACTAAACTAAGACTAAAAAAAATAATTTCAGAAGACTAAATGGGACTAAAAGACGAAATATGTGTTACTCAAAAGACTAAGACAAAATATTCTCAAACAAACAACACTGAACCAATGAACTAATCAATGGAATCCATCGAACCTCGGCTCCGCCTCCCTTCCTCACCGCCAGACCCTCAGGGATGATGCAGCTCATGGGGTAAACGGTGCCTGGGCCGTCCTGCGGCCACGGCGGACCCACCGCGGCCTCTGGTTCGATCCCCGCCACCTTGCTACCGCGCTGCTGCTGTCCGCCGTTCATGATGGTGGGAGAGAGACCCCCCACCCCCCCCATCTCTAGGATGGAACCCACGGAGTACTTCTCGGCGTACTTCTTGAGGAGGTTCGACGCCGTGAGCGCCGAGATGTCGTCGTTGATCCACGGCGCCGCGTACTGATAGGCCGAGGAGGAGGCTGGGGACCCCCTCTGCAGGTGGTGGTGGGGGTGGGGGGGTGGTGGGGACCCCCAGGGGTCCGGTAGATCTCGTCGACGGAAGCCTTGTGGGCAGGAGAGCGCGTTGTGGAGGAGATGTCGAAGTGTTGCTCCGCCCACTGGGAGTGGTGGGCGTCGACCACGGGGCTCCACTGCATCTTTACACCTGGAGATAGAGAGCAGGGGTTTTCAACAGGTGGTCCGGGGACCACCAGTGGTCCCTGAGAGGGTTCCAGGTGGTCCCCCCTAAGTTGGT
>CM076974.1:54708717-54736217 GCA_039105355.1 Benthosema pterotum
GCTGTCTTTCGAAATCAGATGTGCTCAGTACATAGTGGACAATCTATCGCTCAGCCTCCCACCGGATGGGGCGAGGCGTGTCAGCTGCCAGACGTGTCCTGTGGAATACGAAATAGCCCTGGAACTCCTATTGGTCTCATTTGGTGCTGGTCTACGCCGGTAACCGCAGGCGCCTGCTGTATAACATAGACACGTTCTCGCCAAGCACCTTGGACTCGACGACCCTGTGCCCTCGAGGGCTCAGGCCGCTCTTTTTTTTTCACGCGAGACACGACGTCTCGCTATTCAACAATGGACCTCGCGACTACACTAACCGAGAGCGTGTACGCCAAAACGTGCCCGTGTCTCAACCCCTCAGAGGAGAGAAACGACGAAAGACGAAGGCTCGCGCCAGCAGGATGTTTGAGTCCAAAGTGCACGACTCTGCTGGCTCGGAGCCTTGTGGGCCTTGGATTTCGAAATCAACAGAGAGACACCCTTCGTTGGCTTTACAGCCAGAAATCTATTGGCCCTAGCCCCATGGGGGTACTGTCGGATAACTTTGACTTTGAAACTTGGTCTCCAGACGAAGCCGACAGCACGCTCAGAGACACCGGCAGCTGCGTTGTGGTTCGGCAGCACGTTGCTCCTGCACGTCTTGCACTGAACACGGTGGGGAAATCAGAAATTTAGCGCGGAGCCGTGTTCTCGGAGGAAAAGCGCAAACAACGGACAAATGCAGTCCAACACGACCAAAACCCGACTGTTGAGCAGCTGCGCTTTGTGTCCGACAGAGAAGAATTGTGCTCTCAGCACGGTTACAAAAACACACGATAGAGTTTTCGGCGAAACCAAGATCGCAGCGCGAACTACACCTCTAACGCCAAGTACCTGCTCCAACCGTATTTCCGAAGCGTTTTTGAAACCGTCGGCCTTTCGCAGGCACCTGCGTCGTCGCCGCCAACCTTTCACGATCAGCAATGAAAATTTGACGTGCTACATCTACGGAGTGCCAACCCGTTCACCGTCATGTTCAACATGAAAAATACGAAAAAACGCACTTCTCAACGCCATTTTTTTTTTTCGTCAGTGAACGTTGCGGGAGAAGAGAGCAGACATCAAATGTTCACCTCTATGTCTATAAATTCGCAAAAGGTGCGCGAGGTGGCGAAAGAGCTACCCCGGCACTGGGAACGCGTCGCCGGTCTGCTTGAAATTCACGTGCACCTCAACAGGTTGTGCTGTGAAATCGCACAGGACCGCAGAGGCGCGCTGACTTTCGCTCGAGAAACTGTGCCTGGTGTTCTCACCGAAGTGTACTTTGTGAACGTCTTGGACAGAAGCGAACCCGAAGCACTGGCGAGATTACAGGTGCCACGAAAAGGCCGTTTTTGACGAACGCTACAAAAGCGAACTCTCTTCCTTTCAGGACAAGTCTTGACGGGGTACCACTTGAGGACCCAGAGTTTTTACACATGATACCTTGGTTTTTGGCCAACAAGACGGACTTCTATCTCACACTCATTACGTTCGCACGAAGCGTACCTGAGTATGAAAATAAAGTCAAACGCGAGGATGGAACTGTTGACTATGATCTGGGAATACGGGAAGACTCACTCCCTCCGACTGTCCGCAGTTTCTAGACTTATCGATGTCACGGGCTCTAAAACAAACTGCGGCGCTCAATTGCAGAGTACGTCTCTCGTAGCGGATTTGGACCGTCGAAACGAGCTCGCCGTAAGGGTCGACTCGATAAAAACAGTCCTTTTGACGAACCGGCTGTGCGATCTAACCTCAGACCTAGCAGCAGTTCACAGACACACGAGACAGTTGGGATTTTGTTTTCTAACTTGGCCTGCGGGCCTTACAGCTCTCAGTCCGGCCACGGGTGGTGTACCCCGCGCTACACAATCTAAAACCCCAAAGCCTTTTTTTTCTCTTTTTTTTTTTCTCTGTACCTAGACACTGGCGATTTTACGATTTTCTTTCTCCTTTTTTTTACTCGTTTTATTTTGCTTTCTTGTCGGTTCTTTTTTTTGTCTTTTTTTTTGCCTGTAAAGTATAACCTATAAAATATTGTAAAAACTTTTTGACCAAAAAGATAGGCGCATCAATATTTTTTTTTTAATTCTTAAAAAATTTCCTTCGGAAAGGACTTTGAATCACATCGCCCTTTTTGTAAGTTCTGTCGAGGGGGATGTTATTCGCAACTGGACATGGAACTGGACATGGAACGCTGTTCGTCCAACAGCAACGGTGAAGACGAACGGCCGGGTCCCCCAACGACTGTCCTGCATCTGATGAACACAGTTCACGTTCATACTGTAGCGAATGCGACATGTGACATTTAGACATAGGGGGTTGTGAATGTGCTGCATGTGTAACATCTTAAGTGTAATAATGTGTGTAATAAAGACTGACGGTTGAAATAAAACGTGTTACTCTCTTTCAGTGAGTGTTTGTGTGTGGGTTTGTAAATCACGAGACAGTGTTTTGAACAGATACATGTATACATATATTTTTTATTGTCAACATTTGGAGAAATAAGCACATATCACAAACGGTCAATCGCAGTACATTTCGATCTCAAACTGTCACACCACATTGACGAAATTTCATTGAGTCCGGTGCACAGAAGCTATGCTTTACCACGTTGTCAGAAGATGAAAGACGAGAGAAGCTTTCGACGATTGTGTATCGTTCGTCTCAACAATTGATTTTCACAGTCTGATCGTTTGTGTGAATTTCGTGTTGAGCGTGGCATAAAAGAAGAAAAGCCGACAGCACGTCGTCTCTAGTATATTCACCGCGGACAGACCTTTTACCGCCTGTGCTCACAATACCCCCCCTGCTCGACTCTGTCACAGTCACTTGAGACATCTCGTCTCTCAGTTTACCGAGCAACAGTTTCCCTTGTTCCGCATTGGTTCCGTCCAACAGCCGATCGTCCGACAGTTTCAGCACGTCTCTCCCGGCCATTACGCTTGCCAGTACATCCGTAGCCAAATTCACTCCTCTCCTCGAACGTCTGTAAAGAGCCACGTCTAAGACCGAGCCCATCCTGTTGCTCGAACTCGCGCCCTTGCCCGTGCCTATGCCGTTTCCAAACGTTGAGTCGTCTTGTTGGCCTGCGCGAGCACGGCCCATGACAGGGACATTATCGAGTCGGAGTAAGCCAAGGTGTTGTGCGCTATCGCAGAAACTGTACTCACCACCATTTCGACTTTAGCCTTTGCCGTGACATATTTACCGAGCATGTACTTGTTATTTGAAGCGGACCACTTGTGAAGAATAAAACAAAAAACCCAGAGTGGCTCAGCGAATGCTCTATTTGAGCTCTCACATCGCTGAGAGCGTTCACGAGGTGTTCTGTTCAAACACGATCACGACAGGGACGTTTTTCCAGTTGACTCTGGGCAGCAAAAGCTTGAGCAGTCTGATGTGACAGCAAAGCAAAGCGGCATACACTTGAGTGACTTGATCCAGGTCTCGGATTTCCATCTCTTCCAACCCGTGACCTGCAAAGAGAAGAGCAGAGAGGAGAGTATGAACAACAGGCTGCTGTGCGAACCATGCAGAGCGGCGAGACTTGACATGAAAAAACTACTGGAAATGCCGTGGGAGAAGCTGATCGATCAGTACGAGTTCATGATTGTCTTTGCTACGTTTCGCAGAAATATCGTCTTCTACTCCAACATGGACCCAGGACAGCTCAGAAACATGTACGCCAACTCGTATCGTATTGTCCTGCGACCGTGACGATCGTAAACGCTGTCATCGCCCGGTACGCGTCGGGTGAGGCGTGCCCCGGCGACGCCTCTAGTCTCACGGTAACCGTGCGAAGTCACGAGAAACGTAGCCAGGGCGATCGGCAACTGCGTCCCGGAATGTTTGGTGTACAAATGTATATCGAGCGCCGCTGGAGCGGTTATGAAACTATGATATTGGCAACTTTCGCGTCGATGGCTACGGTCCGCAGCGGACCTCTGAAATACCTGGCCGCTGTTAGAGCGAGCACAACGCTTGTGACTTCTCTGCAAGTGATCGTGGCTTTAGCCGTCACCGGTTGGACGAGGCACCTGGCAGGCTCTCAGTGTTTTTGTGATACGTGGAAACACGCAGTGAGCCTCCTATCGTGCGCCGTGACGGACACGGAGACGGGACTTGCGTTGCAAAGCGAAGAGCGCATAAGCTCGTACATCTGCACACTGCTCGATCTACCGCTCAAAGAGCCCGCGAAATGTGACGACTCAGTTGTAGACTACCATTTGCTGTTCAATGAACTGTTGGTGACCGATGAGAACGCTAAGTGAGTTTTTTTTTCTTCAGGAGGGGGGGGGGGGGGGGGGGGGGGGGGGGGGGGGGGGGGGGGGGGGGGGGGGGGGGGGGGGGGGGGGGGGGGGGGGGGTGGGGGGGGGGGTGGGGGGAGGAGGAAGAAACGTACCACCCAACTTTCCGCATGCCAGTTCCACTGCGCAACACAGTCCCGCCCGCGCACGACTTCGAACCTCCTCCGAATGTCGATCCAAGCACACAAACGCCCGTACAATTGTCGCTTTAGAGAGAGAGAATCCGTGTCCACGCAATTGTTGGAAAGGAACCTGTTCATGACCGCTGGCTCGAACGGAGTCGTGACATCTGTTTTCACATCGTTAGAAGCTGTGCTGGTACTTCCCGTGACTTCGCTTTCAAAGCCTTTGGGTGTGATGGCATTCATGAGTTCCTTCAAGTGATTATCCACAGATATATGCTGCGGGCAAATATACGCCCAAACAAAAACAAGTGAGTCCGGGGTCTCTTTCGTGGTATCTGCACTTGAAGCTTTGGGATATGACATGAAAAGCTGGTTCCCCCCATCGTCCTTTGTTATGTCTGCGACTTTGTTGAGCCAAGAGTGTGACCGACGTGACTTGTGATGTGCACTTGTTTCCTTCCCTTGAAAGCGATATTGGGAAGCACGGCCAAGAGAACCTTTGGCTGACGAACCCCACTTCATCCACAAGGATCAGGTCTGCGCTTTGTCCTCTGCTGGCCTAAAATCGGAGGGAAAGAAAACAGAAACATTTAGAATATTTTTTTCTCGAGTAAGGATAACTGAAAGAAAAGAAAAAAAAAAAAAAAAAATTAAAAAAATAAAGAAAAGGAAGGAAAAAAAATAGAGAAAAAAAACTCAGACGAAGTACGAAAACGGACGAGGTTAACACGACACAAGACACAGACGAGGTACAACACATATAGACAAGACTCGTCGGACGATGGACGATGCGAGATCGTCGAAAGAACCAAGCCATTCCGGTCGGTTTGTTAATAGAGGACCCTCAGTGGTTGAGTTTACTGCGTGGATAACCAATGCTCGTTCCAAAGACAAGGTTCGCAATGCTATACGTGCGATCAGCATGACAGCAAGCACACGTGCAGCGGAATAATGTGCAAGATAGTGGTGGCGATGAGCAACAAGCGGAAAACTCCACCTGGACTCTTCAGAGTGCCAGGTTGCAAAACTGTCTGCGCTTCGCCAGGAAGAAATGGAGTTCAGGGATTACTTTTACAAGCCTGCAAGCAAGGCTGTGAAAGTGGATACGGGGTGTCCACTGTGACTTTGTTGGACAAAGACACACTCCCGGAGCGAATGCGCAATTACCCCTTCTTCAAAAGCGCTGCGTTCCGGCGCTGATCGCGCTGTATTCGACCATCTTCAGTAAAGATTTTCTCGAAGACTACATTCTCTATCCGTGATCAAGAAGCACTCCCGCAACCCCTGCTCGGGTATCCCCGAACACGAAGCCGTGGACGGAGCTGATCTTGAGTTTGACGACCGAGCTCGATGAAAAAAACGCGGCTCTGCCGTGCGAGGCCTCCCTGTGTGAAGTCGTAAAGGAAGCCGTGTACAAGACCGTAACGGCTGTGGTCACGCTGTTCGATCAACGAGGCAAGGACGTTCAAAAGTTCATAAACAAGCTCATGTGCAAACACGCAAGGACGGAACGGAGGGAATTTTACACCACGATTGTGATGGTGGCGTTGTGTTTTTTTCCCTACCTAAACTTAAACACACAAACTCTTCTCCCTGTAAACGACAACAGAACATTGGTGCGGATGTGCTTTGATAAAAAACTATCCAAACACAGCCATGGTCTAAGCTTTCACAACTACGATCCACTTGCATTCGAACAAGAAGAGGTTTACCGATACACTCAGCATGCCGGTCTACGATCGCGTGCCTGGCGGTCGTTTATGCAACGACTGAAAAATACATGTCGGAGGCACACTACCAAAAGAACTTTGACGGTTCTCTCCTTGGCGCGTTGTACCGCGTCAGACAGTCAGACGCAGCGGCCTAAAGTTGGACGTGACCCATTAAACGCTAAAAAGAGAGAGCTGAGAAAGAGAAAGAAACGCTCTGAATGTGTTCCCGCAGGATATCGGAAAGTGCGCCCGGGAAAAATCATTTTTTTAGATAGAAAAAAAAAATCAAAAAGTACTAAATAAGAGACAAGTGAGGGTTTTTCTGGTCATTCGGACGAATACAGCTTCAATTGACCCGCCGAACCAACACAACGTTGCTCACGCAACAATGAGTCGAACGAATCGAATGTCACTTACAGAACAATCGGTCGGATCTCAAATGCGGAAAGAGAAGTGGTTCGCCTCTGTCAAAGGCCATGGGTGCTACAAAACCAACCGCTCAATCCGTGGAAACGCCTTCGTGAGCGCATGAGGGGGATGGATCCCGGCCGGTATAGGCTCACGATAGAAAATGAAAAAGTGTCTCTGGTCGTGAAGAGCTTGATGGGAAATGTGGTCTATCACGTCGAAAGTGATAATCTGTACAGCTCTTACATGACATGCTTGGTGTCATCAGCGCACTGTTCGTTTCACACAGCTGGAAGGACCTGATCGAGGAATGTGTGAGAGAAGGGAGAGGCATTCGTGGAAAATCTAGATTTGACATGGCTTTAACTGCTGCCCACGGGCGAACCCGGCCCTTCCACCTCGGGGAGACATGCACGCACAAAGAAAGAGCTACGACGAGGAAAGCGAGCATGTCTATGAAGATGTAGAAAAAGGAAGGGGGTTACAGGAAGGAGGAGAAGGAGGAGGGTTACGAGGAGGACGATGGGGAGGACGAGGAGACGAGGACGAGGATGATGAGGAGGACGAGGACGAGGAGGACGAGGACATGATGAGGAGGACGATGATGAGAGACGAGGAGGAGGAGGAGGAGGAGGGAGGAGGAGGGAGGAGAGGAGGAGGAGGAGGAGGAAAACGAATATGCCACGTTAGTGGATACAAGTGCCCAAGAAATTCCCCTGTTACATTCGGAACGGGAAAAAGTAAGGAGAACCGAGGTCGAGCTTACGCTGCCGACAGTCGAGAGTACGAAAACATCCACACGACATTGCAAAGGAAGAATAGGTTTAAGACGATAACAGAATCTCGCTTGAAACGCATCAAGGATGCCCAATCCGACCAAGGCGCAAAAAGCAAACCCGGGCCTGGAAGTGATACCGTAGCACAACGCGTCGAGGGGTTTTTCTCGGAGTGGCACTCTCGTAAACGCCAGGAGGATAAAGATCGCAGTGAACCCTGGAAAGTTTTCCCAGGCAAGCGGTGCGACAAGAAGTTAGACCTCACTCAGATGGTCCATCAGAGCGGACGGAACACCCCTCGCCTAGACGAACGGGACGAAGCTGCGGGTGGTGATTACTATGCGCTCTCGGAGTGGTCCTCCGGTCCCCCTAAACCGGCACTCATAAAGGCAGACTCTGTGTATGGGTTCACTAAACCCGTACCCCATACCCAAGAGAAAATAAAATTCCAGCAGGCTTTGAAAACGTCGTATAAGATCATTTGTCACGCACGATAACTAAAATGTATTCTATTATAATATAACTACACAAATAACTGTATTACATTTAAAAATCCTCAATTTTCTTTTTAATAACAAATCACCTCTCGTTGTGCGACCGTGAACCTCCTTACCTATCGTGAGGAAACTGATGGTCGGGCCTATTAACCAAAAGTTTGTACGTTACAGTGGGCTCGTTTCCTATGCTCTCGATCGATCGGAAAAGTGAAGTGAAGATCATTCGATGGACAAAGGGCAATTCCATTCGTTAAAAACGGGAAACGTATCGAAACGGCGCAGGTGCAAGAAACAAACAAAATATTCATTCGGCATCCTTCAGCTGCCAAGAGACGAAATGCTACGGTTGATTTCATGCCAGACAGCCTACGGCTCCTGGACTCTGACCACGACCCTGGAAAAGGTCCTAGGGAAGAGCAAGGACCTCGTGTGGAAGGGTCGATGCCTCCCGGGTAAACCGGAAGTGTGGACTACTGTTTTGGGCTCTCATCTGGCTGCATGGTTCCAAAACGGTAGCCTGGGATGAGTGGCGCCTCTGCTACGAAGGCAGCATCTTGGCTCCATGCTCAACACGACCCGCATCTGGCGGAGTGTATCGACGCTGGAAACGACCTGTTGGGCTTCATGGTGCAGATATCAGCCCTGGGACCTTTGAGAACCTGAATGGACTTTGGACTGCATGTAGGGAGAGAGATGGTGTTGGCGTTGTAATCATTTTTACGTTATCTTGTAACATACTCCAGTTTTGGTTCTGGTAGTAGACTCATCAATGTAGATTTGCTATGATTTGTTTTGTGTTCAACCTGACAAGAGTTTTTTGTACGATGTAGATTTGGTCTGTTTGTGAAATAAAACAACTCAAATGTGAAATCTCACGATCTTGTGTTTTATTGATACATTGATGATATATGCATACATACATTGTTACATACATACATACATACATACATACATTGTTACATACGAATGAAACGTGATGATGGTAAAGTTAAAGATAGAGATAGAGAATCCTCCTCGTTTGACAGTTTGACTCTGTCAATAACAATAAGCATGAAAACCATGTCTAAAATCTCCCCCGTGTGTTTTTTTTTGGCCAGCTTTAAGAATATTTCACGTGCGACTCAATCTCTGAAAGAGCCCAAGGGGTACTTTTCATTTGCAGTGTTGAGAGTAGAAAAAAAAACTGCGTGCCTCGGATTGACTTTTTTCTGACTGACTCGAAACGAGAGTTTATTTTCGCAAAAAAAGGTTAACTTTTCTTTGCAAAAAAAGCTTGACTTCTTTTGCAAAGAAAAGCTTGACTTTCTTTTGCAAAAAAAAGCTTAACTTTTTTTGCAAAAAAGGCTTGACTTTTTTTTGCAAAAAAAAGCTTGACTTTTTTTTGTAAAAAAAAAGTTTGATTTCTTTTTGCAAGAAAAAGTTTGACTTTTTTTTGCAAGAAAAAGTTTGACCTTTTTGTAAGAAAAAGTTGCACGTTACAGTGGGTTCGTACAGGCTCCAGGGCTCTCACTCGCCAGTCCAACGCACAACAAGTCGCGCCAATAGGGCTGAGCTCGATTGGCGGGCTGTTGTGGCTGGCTCATAGCTGGGTGCTACATAGAGAAAGTCATTCTTTGTAGAATACCACATCACTAGGTCTGTTTTTTTTTAAACTTAAACTGACTTTTTTTTTACAAACAAAAATCCGTGAATCTTGCTCGGTTAGACGATTAATTTATATATATATCAACAATTTTTTAAAAGAGAACCAGAGGGAAATGGGGATGAGTGCTTTGCGCTCTGTTTTACTCCGTTTCACTCTATTAAAACATAATAATAATGAGACGTGTAGTAACCCCGGAAGAAAGGACCTTTTTACAAAAAACAACTTTTGAACATGTGTTTGACGATTATAAGCCTCGACTGATCAACAGAGTATTTGAAGAACATGGTTGTTCGCCTTTACAGTTCGCAGTCCTGTCAAGAATTATGAATAAACGCCGTAACAACGTTTTTAGCTTCATAAAGTCCATCTTCCCCGAAGCCCATTCCGACGCTGCAGTTCTGGACAAGATTGGTCAAGAATTTACACTCGGAGAAATACACCGGGAGTATGTGGACGTTTTCTCCCTCATTTCATTAAGGAGGGAGAAAAAAAAGAAGTTGTTAAAAACAACTCAGTCCGAGTAAGGGCTTCAACAACGGGGATAAACTAAAAGACCATCGACGAAAGTACTTATAAAGCGTTGCATGTAGTGTGCACAAAATTATTCTCCAACCGATGGATTGTTTTGAGAACGGTAAACCTACAACTCAAAGACTTAAAGAGTATGCGGATAAGGCTCGTGTAACTGTAGTCTACACCTGCACTAAACATGGGCCAGATCATCGTCCCACTTACCGAGTTCATGTTACGGTAAAAGACAAGACTGCTGTGACGCGATCGCAAGGCGCGTGGAACACATCGAAAAAACCTGCTCGCAACATAGCGGCTGCGAAATTGCTCGAGACGTTGCCGAGGCGTTGCTGGAGAAACATGGAGCTCGGAGGCACGGAGTCGGAGAAGGATCCAGTGGAGACTAAGTCCGCGGGGACCCGTTTTAGCTTGAACATACAAACGTCATAATCTATCTTCGTCATATTGTTCTATATGAGTTTGAGAAAACTCAAACTATGTCTGACATGTAATCATGATATTTGATCGTTGTGCTCGAATAAAAAAACCTCAAAAGATGACACTTTTTGTATGTGGTTTATTATACTCTGTAGGGGTTACAACACAGAATGCATATAGGGCAACACGTATATAATAGAGACAAGGCATGTTACGGACAAAAAAGCGCAATAGACTACAGAAAAACGTCTTTGAGAGTTTCACCGGAGTTTTAGTGACAAACACCTCAGTGTAAAAAAAATGGTCTCACACAACACACACATCAACAGCAACATTTCAGTATGTCCCTGACCCCGTCCATAGACGGATCTGTTCGGGTGCACATGAGACACGTATCCAGTTCATCTTTTAGACCAGTTAGCCTTTCTTCTGTAATCGGTATGTCGGCGGCTTGTAGAGTCTGTATCAGGCGAGACTCCACCACGGACAAGCTGTCTCTATGTTGACGTGCGGCATACTTGCGCAGGCTCAGGACACAGGCCGTTGCGACGGTCTCCCAAATGCAGCAGTGGCCCCTCGGTTTGAAAAGGTAGCCGTTGAAAATCAAAGTTGCTTTTTCTATCAATAGGCCGGCGCAAGTTGCGTCGCACGTTGTCCCGGTGCGGATGGAGTACTCGAGCAAGAGGTAATTGCAAATCGCTGATATCGTCTTGTTTGTCGCATAGGGGAAGATTGCACCCTTCGTTTCTGCCATTATGAGCATTCGACAAATACGCACTGATTGCAGATCGGAGAGAGAATGCCAGACTTTCAGCTTTTCCTTGCCGAAAGTAGGCGGCCAGTGAGAGTTCGAGTCGTACAACTCAAACGGCACGTGCACTTCGTCCGTGTTGGTGTACATTGTGAAAGCAAGGTCCAAGCATGTCGTTCTGATGTCTTTGACGGCGCGCATAATCGTCTTAAGATTATAGGAGTCCAGCCGCCGAAGCACAAACCTGTCCATGAGATCGAGAGCGGATGCGACGGCGAGAGTTCTGATTTCGTTTATTTCGCTCGGCAGCTTACTTGCCACGGAGCACATCCAAGCAGCACTGGTAAATCTGTACTCTAGATAGGTGTCCGTGTATAGTTTATGTAGACCACCACCGTCGATGCAATCTCGACGCATCAGCGTCAGATGTAGCTGGACTGTCTGTTCAAGTTCCTTCGGAGTCATCACACGTTTCCCAAAATCCAGATTGGGAAACGTCATGAGGCGAACGATGTCGACACTTAAACTCTTATGTGAGGTTTTTCGAGCAGTCTTGCGCTTAGTGGGATTCATTCTGTCAGGTCGTTGTCAAGTAGGTTGCTCACCTGAATGGCTAAACCGTAGACCTTCGACGCTGCAGCTTCTTTGTGGCCGTGGCCGTGGCTTCGTTCGAGCCTTGCTCTTTGAAAGTTATGCTGACGGTGCCGTGTTTGTGACAGGGGGGGAGAGATATATACGGAACAGGACACTCTAAACTCACGACGTATTTTGTCCATTTCGACCGTTTTGTAGACCGGCAGTCGCTAATTTTTCTCCTGACACAATTCCTGGAGGGCTGAGACAGGCTGTTTATCCGGTGGAAAAATGTAAGACTGCGCGCCCGACTGCGGGGCCTCCGGTAAGCTGGAAGAGTCAGAACGTTCCGGCCCTGAGCATGCTCAGGAGTTTGACAGTCGCCCATCAACAAGTAGACCGCATTCGCAGCCGCTGCGTTTTGAGCGATTGTCTTCAAAGAGGAATTCACGCCTCGCGTTTTTGCCACAATAGTCCCTGTCTCGTCTTTCACCGTAACACGAGCTTGGTACGTAGGATTATTAGGAAGATTTGGGCCGAATCTAATGTAGGTGTAAGATACACTTAGACGAGCCTTATCCGCATACTCATGAAGTACTTGGGTTGCAGGTTTGTGGTCCTTAAAAGAATCCATCTGTTAGAGATTCAACGCCTCGCAGAAACTCTCGTGGACAGCCTTTTGTTTCGAAAGTTGCCTCGTTGTCAGCAAAAGCCGGACTGGATGCAAAACCTCCTGGGTTTAAATAGAGCGGGAGTCCGTTCAACTAGGTCAGCTTGGAATAAACTTAGTCCACTTCGGACGGACTCCGTCTAAAGCAGACGGACTCCGTCGGCTGGAGTGTTGACTTTTTTTTTGTTACAAAGTCCGAAGACTGAAGTTCTTCATCGTTCACGCTGTGCCCGGTACTGTAAACAGCAGTGAGGAACAGCGATCGTGATGCCCTGTACGAACTGACTTTTTCAGACTGCTCCTGCAGGTGTGAGATTTTCTTTTTTTTTTTTTACATTTTATGTTTCAATACAGAGTTGCACGCTGATAGCGTGAGCCTCGCAGACTTTGAGAAAAAAAAAAGTGAACGGCTGAGGCGAACTCGCGACCCTTTGCAGCTCAGCCGCTGTCGAGTTCACCTTTCTCTTTAGATTTCGCAAATGGGGCAACGTATCCCCGATTCTCGTTTACCACAGGGGTTTACTTTGTGGAAACTTACGTTCTGTTGCATTTTTACGAAATGATATTCTGTGTCAAAATCCAATAAAGTCCAATCCAAATAAGCTGTTCTCTGTCCGTCTGTCTTGTCGAATCTGTACTCATTTATACAAATAAACATCAATTTTTCACATTGACCCTTTTGCGGTGACTGTTTTTTGTATTGAAATCTAAATCTAAGGTTTATTCTGTAAACATGAGCCAAAACACCGTTCTGGCCGTATGGGACCTGACGAACGCGCACTTCGAAAGCCTTTTAAAATCCGTTGGGAAAAAAGAAGTCAAAGATAGAGCCGAGGAAAACGTAGCAACCCAAATTAAACAAATCACAGACCTCGTGGAGATGTGCAAACTGAAATTGAAGGACGTGAGCTCGTATCTGACTGAACTGTACGAAGAGGAGTCGCATTCTACCGAAACGCAACAAAAAGATGCGGCCTCACCGTTAGCGGGCTCGTGGAGTTTTCTTTACACAGCAGACTCGAAGCTGTTTGGATTCATGAAAATTATGCAAGAGACGGTGAGAGTAGGGAGCAGAGATGGGATGTCGGTCGTGAACGCCGAATTCACTTTACCTAGAGAGCTCCTGAAAGAAATCGAGAGTGTGGACTCTGTAGGACCAAGATCGTCACGTAGCTATGTTAGCTGTCACTCGTGTCAACTTAACGTTCACACGGATGAGTATTGGAAGCACGCTTTGATGGAAATCATAGAAAACGGAAAGACCGTACCAGCCTGGCAACCTTTGGAAAGACACGCTCGGTGGACTGTGGTCGAAAACTCGGGCTGGTGTGATCCTATTTACAGATTCGCGCCTCTAGAGAATGTTAGCTTAGTGGAAACTGAACTCAACCGTCTGAACGTAGCTCGCTTTTTCTCTGAAAGTCGTTTCACGCAGCCTTAGACGATACACTCCATCTTCTCACGGAGAACTTAGAAAGAGAGTAAAAAAAAAGAGCCCTCTGACATGTTGTCCTTTGCAAGTTTCTCTCCGGCGCGCGGTGGCTCGAGTTCGCAAGAAGGAGCTTCGTTCGGTTCGCGCAAAGAGAAACTTTCAAAAGACGTGCCGGACGCAGTGGTCTGTTTCGACGACTTGATCGGAATAAAATGTACCAATTCGAGATACACGTTTGTCCAGTACACCCCGACCATGTGCCATAAAGCGCAATCTGGGATCAAACGGGATGTCGTCGAGCAAGTCAACGGTTTCCTTCGGGTTTGAGGGAACACGGCGTTCCGCTCGAAGCGGCTCTTTTCTGTACAAGCTCGCCTTCGATCGCGAAGGAGTTGAAGATTAAGATATTTCTGAGCGAATTGCAAGAGCTCAGTTTGGAGCATTTGTGGAACATTCAAGGTTGTGCTAAGTTGGACGACCAGCAACAATGGGCGATTGTCTTTGTGAGAGATCATACGATCAACTCCTGCGTGTTCGATGAAAAACACGAATTAGAGGTCGATTTCACCGGTTCTAAAAACCGAGCTCTCCTGGACCTGGCCGTGGCTGCTCTGTGTCCGGCGGACAAACGCGGCGCACGCCCGGGCGAACACGCAGTGACCGCCAAAAGGCACGCGTCGACCTCTGGCTCCGTCGAACACGATCGCCGGGATCTAGGCCGTGCCGGTGAAACCGACGAGCGTTTGAGCCGCAGGGAGCCTGTTTCGGTAAAGACGGCCGGGTCTTCCGCGGCCTCGAGGTCGCCCAAAAGAAAGCCTGAATCTGACGGAGAAGAGGTCTCCGCCAAAAGGCGCAAGGAACCTCGCGTGCGGGAATCGGAGACAACGAAAAAGAGACAACGCGTGTCACGACATAAAAGTTTCGTTCCAAAGAGCCGTTACGCTTGCAAAAACACTACGCGGGGCAACGATCGCACGCGTGGCCTAAAGAAAAACACCTCGCCGGTTCGCGATTCGACTTTCTACGGCGATGACGGGGAGAAAGCCTCCGCTGTGAAACGTTCTCCGTCTCACGCCGCGAAAGACAATCCCGAAGCGCCGCCGGCGACACTGCAGGGAGACGAAACGGACCCGAAAGCTCAGAACCGTGACACGGAAAAGGTCCCGCTCGAGTCCGCGAACGGATCCGTGTCTCCCGAGGAGCCGGTTCGCAGCATCGGAATATACGATCGGACCGCAGAGGCCGAGCGTCCGGACGTAGAGGGTGCTCCCAAAGGCCGATTGAAAACAAGCTGTTGCATCGCGTGAAGCCACGTCTCCTGACTACTGTTTGCCGCAACTCCCGTCGCGTCTCCCGTCGTATCGCACCTGACCCCTTTCAGCGCCTTCCCTCGCTTCGGCTTGCACGGCGCGCCGAGCAGCACTCGAAGCCGTGTAAGCTTTCACGTCCGAAGGCCTCAGCCCGAGTTTGTTGGCCAATAGCAGACCGTAAGCGCTCGGATGGAGAGAGTCTTTCGTGAGCATGATGTCGTTCACCCCGAGCGAAGAATCGGGTTTTCTCCCGGACAAGCTGTCGGCAAACGTGACACCGGACGTGTTGAGCAGGTTGACCATACTGCAGTGAAACACGTGTACGGGCGATCCGGACTCCAGCTCCCTCACGGTGTCTCTGTTGTTGTACTGTATCGTGTTGTGGCGCCTGTTGAACTGACTGAACCCCGAAAGGACGCTCCTCCAAAAGTTGGTCCACAAGCTTAGAGTCTCCTCCAGTTGCGCCACACTCACGGTGGACTGATAGTTACACACCAGTTTGACATCGGACCCGAGATCCTTCACGGGCTCGTGAGCACGATCCCACGGCTGGGTCCGGAGCTTTAGCCTAGAGACGTGAGTGGCGATGTCCTTGGCCAGACGAAGCAAGTTTTGATCGCTGCAGGATTCCGCCAAAACTTCGACCGCTGCTTCGGGTTTTGTCACGACCGATGACATGAACTGTTTCACGACCAAAAGCTCTTTGCCTTCCCTGATGAGAGCAGTCATCATCTGGCTCAGGCTGTTGAGAACACTTGCGGACCTGTGATCTGGAAAGCTCGAACCCATTCCTGGTCCGAGAAAGCTTTCGGGGATGTCGGCGTGTATACCGAACGCACCGGTTCGCACTTCTGATGTCAGTGCTCTGGACAGAGCGTCCATCAAGGTCGCGTCGACGGAGTTGCTCGACGGCGCGCCGTCGAACGGGCGAGGATCTTTGCGAGAGCCCGCCATCGCGTCCGCCAGGTGGACCAGGGAAGAATTCTCAGCAGAGCTGGTGTATATCTGCCGGGTAGCGGCTTCCGTGAGGCCGCGCATGATCTCATGACAGAGTTTGGCCCAACAACTCACCGTAGGCTGCACACGTTTCGCTACGGAAGACAAGCCCGGCCGGCAGCTTTCCCAGACGCACACGTGCCTGTACAGCACGCCGTCCACCGCCGCCGTGATCCCGTCCGTTTGCGTGTCGTAAAAAGCCAAAAAGTTGGCCGCGTCGCAATCGGGTATGACGGGACATCGGCCGTGTTCGAAGGTCTTCATTACACCCCACAGAGCCACCGTCGCCATTCTCAGTTCGGTCTCTTTGACTGGACTCTGGGTCACAGTGGGATCGCTGGCTATCCAGTCTCTTATTATTTTACACACGACAGAAGTGTGCACGGGAGACACGGACCCAGCCATGAGCATCTGAAGGGTGTCCGCGAGCTTGTACAACGGAAACTCTAACACGAATGAAACAGCCCTGTCGTGAGCGTCCTGTTCTTGCACGGCCTCCTCCGCAGCCAAGGTCCGGCTCAAGCCGTGCGAAACTGCCCTGAGCGCCACGCGCTGCTGCCTGTACCGACCTTGGCGATGGCCGTGAGAGCGAGCCGCGGGCTTGTCTCGTCCGAACCGGTTGCCGCCGGCTGCCGGCCGGTGAATTCCGTCTGAGCTTTCGGCCATCATGCGATTTACCGCCGCCTTACCCGAAAGACCCAAGCTCGCCTGTCTGACTCTCGTCCAAGGTATGAACATGGAAGGGACGAATCCGGCCAAAACGGCCCAGCGGATCATGTTTCTCATAGTGTTCTTTATGTGTTCGCAAACGTGATTCGCTGCGTAGCGGTTGACCAGATACCGCACCAGACAGGCTGCGCTCTCGCTGTCGCTCCCCAGCACATTATACAAAAGCAATTCCACTGACAAAGCGGGGCTGAATGTGTTCACCACCTCTTCGACGGCGATTGCAAGTTGAGGATCCTCGTTCACGTACGTCCACGCGGACACGTCGTCGTGCAACGGCACGAGTCCGTATCGTCGACAGGTGCCGTGAAAGTTCCCCCCCGAACTGTCTTCGCTCAGAAACCTGTACACCAGCTCGTGATCTCCTCTGTCCCGGAGAGCTACGCGTGCTAATTCGCGTTCGGTTGCTCGAGGGTCTCTCCCGAGGAGGTTCATCGTTTCGGAGACGGGACCGTTGACTGACTTTCGTTATGCAAGCGTTGACGAACGTTTGTGCGTATTTACACATTCGACCCTTTGGACTTTGCTCGCACCACACCGCGGGTAACTCTGTGTGGTTAAATAAGATGTTTTGGGCTCTCTTTAAGGCTTTCTGTTGTCTATACAACAACAGAAGCCTCCTGCGAAACAATCGATCTCGTGGCGCTGACGGAGAATACCTTCTGACAGACGACGAGGAAGACGAGGAAGAAGACCTCTTGTGCGACCGGAGGTCTCTTTCGGAGGCCAGCGACCGCAAACTGAAAGCTGTACACGCTGCGATAAACTTCACACACGTAGAGCGGCTGTCGGATCGGTATCCGGGGGATTCGAGCTTACTAATGTATCGCGACAAATGTTCGCAACAGTTGCAACGCGCGATGGTCAGGCTGTATGCGCTCGAGAGAAGGTCTGAGAGTCGAGCGTCGAAACTCTACGCAGTCGTCTGACCGACGGCGGATTAAAAAAAAAAAAAAAAAAAAAAAAAAAAAAAGTTAAATCATGAATGTTGCTACGGTTGACGGGGTGGGTTATACCCTGAAACCTTTGGATACCTTTAAATCTCTACAAGATGCCCCCGGGTTTCTAACCGACCCAAACGCGGAGTTCACGCGATTTCTCGCGGACGCCGTCACGGGACCTTCCGCTGGAAACAGTTCGATAGTGGCCCGAGTTGTACTCGAGGCGTCGCAGGCTCACATGGGAGTGGCTCTCTTTAGACAGCAGAAAGACACGAGCCGTATGCTGGCTGGATTCGTGTACAAGATGTGTGTCCCTGACGGCGTCGTACCTAAAGGCTCTCGTATTCGCAAAACGTACAAAATCACGGATCAGCGGGAAGCGCAGAGAGGCAGCTACGACACCATCACTAATGGCGTTGCGACCAAGGAAGTCAGCCAAGTGTTCCATCACAAACAAAAAGTCTTGAGCGTGCAATTTGGCTCTTTGCTGAGCGTCACAGCTCCAGCGGAGGCTCGGGAACTCATTGCTAGAGAGTTGGGTAAAGTGAGCACTTCTTGGGAACTGACGAAGACCATGGAGATTCTCAGGTATTGCACGGCGCAACCGTCTCTGACGGACAGAGTCGTGGCTTGGACCAAATATTCCAACATGGCAGAGAGGCTGGAGGCGATTCTGACCATGGCCGATCTGATGTGCGGCATGGTGAACGTTCAGCCTCACTCGTGTCTGTCCGCACTGGAAAACGCCAGACGGGTGCTGAAGAGCGACAAGTCAGAAGTGGTCGTCATGGGAGACTCACTGTTCAGGGTGATTTCTTCCAGAGACCCCGAGAGGCTAGACCTCAACTGTGTCTTTTGCGAACGCACTGCGGTGTCCTCCACGGTTCAGGTGTACACCACGGCAAACGAGAAAAAGATGAGCGCGCACGAGTACGACTTTACTGTGCAATTCGTGCAAGGCCCGGCAGACATCGGAGTGCACCAAGGCGATTCGTGTTTCCAGGACACGCGCGAGATGGACGTGAATTACATCCACCTGGGAGGAGGTCCCACCGACAAAGTGCCAGTCGTTGTGGTAGACGGAACGAAGCTGGAGCACGACTCGCCGGAGGACTCTTCCACCGAATCCAAAGCCTTCAGCAACCAAGGGATGAAGTGGGAGTACTTCACGAACGGGTGCATCGCGTCGGCTGTGACCCAGTTGCAACCTGGATTCGTGCTCTCGGGCACCAGTCCCGATGCGGATTACAAGACTGTCGCGAACAGCTCTCCCCGCGTCAGCTACATTCACCAATACGACGGGGCGCTCGTGCCGGTGGAGCTGAAAGAGCTCCATCCGATCGGAAACTGCAAGGAGTTGTTCTCACGCCAGTACAGAGCAAAGTTGCAGCAAGCGGTCGATGCCGCCATCTCCTTGCCCACGCCTCTCGCCGCCGAAAGGATAAAGTTGGCCAAAGACAGAGAATGGTATGACAAAATAAAAAACCGGGCGTCGGTTTTGGAGTTCGACGCCAGGCACATGCTTGTCCCGGACGATAACGTCTGGGCGGTCAGGCCCCGGGTGGCCTTGTTCAACTCGTCGGCGATGAACAGCATCAAGAACGAAATCGTGCAAATCGGGAGTGAGCTTTTGGCTTACGTGGGGTCATCCAAGGACACCGACGCGCACCTGAATCTGATACAGCAGGGACTTCAGAATGCCCACACGACCAAAAAACTCACAGCGCGATCGGACATCCCCGAGGGTGACTGCGCCACGGGAAGGCAGTACTGGAGCAGAGTCGCCGATCCGGTGTTATGTTTGGCTTTGATAAACGAACTGAAATTAAGAGAAGAAGCTAGTCGTTTGACATTGAAAGAGGCCACCCTTCTGTTGAACCTGGAAGGCGCTGTACACAAAATCGTGTCCAACTTCCGAAAGGTTGTCGGGGGCAGAGAGAATTCCATCATAGCCTACATGCCTCCCCCTTGTACCGAGATCAGCTACGCAGGCTACGGAACGGAAGAAATAGACTATTGCAATCTAATGTACTGGGTCATCCTCCCCATTATGGGCGCTCGGGTCTACAACTCCGCCGGGGCAGACCTCGTGAGCGCTCAGACTGTCACGTACGAGCACCACAGTCAACGCAAACTACTGGAAGAGCTGGATGTCGACGAGCTGACTGTGAACGTGGTAAGCGGTAGATGCTGGTTCAGCCTAAGCCCCCTCGAGGACATGGAAGATGTGACAGACATCTTCGAACCCACGTCTACGGCTCCGACGTCCGGATTCTCCCCAAAGTCTGTGGTCACGTACATGTGGTCCATAAGATGCCTCATGCTCCGAGAGGTTTTCTCGCAGTGCGCCCACGCTGCCGCGCTACTCGGATTCCACTACACCACTCTCATGATACCCACTGTGATCCAAGAGCATTACGATCGCAACTACTACTCTGGGCTCTCGTACATGTTGTTCAGGGGCGTCAGGTTCACGGGTTGCGGTATGGCGGTCATGCCCCAAAAGTCTGCTCTGTTCGTCGTGGGCACGCAGATCATGTGCAGACCGACGAGTCACAACACCCATCAGATGTACACGCTGAATCAATACAGAGAAGCGGCCGTCATCCCCGAGAGCCTGGACTCCCCCGGCATATACATACCTAACATGTACATGAAAGACGTGAAAGGAGGTTGTGTCAAGCTGAACACCTCCCTGCGTGACTCCAGCCCTTACAACATGGTGGTCGCCGACGCCTACAACGGCTTTTGCCCTCAGTCGGATTCCGACGCCGGGGTCCGAGGAGGTTACATTTTCACCACCGGCAGATCGGATCGCCTCGCGGGCGACTTGAAGCTGGACAGCCTCATGCAAGCGGAAGGGTACACGTGCATGCCGACCTTGCTGAAACCGCTGGGTTCCGTGTTCAGAAAGAGAACCCTGAAACGGGTCCGCGGGCACGAACAGAGCAACGAAGCGCTGTTTCAAACCATGTCGTACGTGGCGGAGTATTCAAAGTCTGTTTTGGAAAAGGCCGGAGATCCCTTCAGGAGCATCACAGACAGGGTGAACAACGAAACGGTGTGTCACGACATCATGCAAGCCAATCTAGGCGTCGCCTTTTGTGGTACTTATGGCATCGGGTACGGCTCGGCGCGTAAGCTCACGACGTACGATTCCAACAAAGGCACCTTCGCCGACAGTCTGTCCCCCAGAATTAGCGGCACGGGACTCTTCGCCTGCAACCCCGTCCGAACCACCTCTAAGCTCATTACTCCCATCTTCGAACGAATCTTCGGGACCAACAGACGCACGTGGGCTAAGTAAAGAGTTCCGACGGACGCCCAAGCAAGCCTCGCGCTCTTTCGGGGTCTATCGTCGCGCCCATCATGCGAGCCAACGGATTCGCAAGCAGCATCGCGTTGTGTGTGTACAACATAGCAGAATTCACGCTGTTGTGCGGAGTCAATTTTTTCACTACTCTGTACGCGTGCCCCGAGACGGACGAGCAGAACATATTCACGTTGAAAGCGCAAGACTCCGAACTGCAAGTGGCTCTGGCCACCATCACGGGCGGCATGAAAAAGTTGGCAGAGAAAATCCAACTCCTCAAGCGGACGGCGCCGGCCGGAGAGTTGGACTATCCGCTCGTCATAAAAAACGAGATTGAGTCCGCTCAGAGGGAATACCACAATCTATCCTATCTACTGGCGCTCTCTAAAGGTTGCGTCGACAGCGTCAGGCTCATCAAGGCCGTTAAGAATGTCGTGGCTCGAGCGGGATTACAGATGACAGCCTCAAACTACGTGAACAAACAAGTGCTCGCTCTGGCCGTGCAAAGAGACTTGGACATGCTAGGGGACCCGGTGACGAAGGCGAGCGTGGAAGACGCATACGAAGCGTACAGCTGCGCCGGGATTAACGGACTCAATGAAATTTCCGTCAATGTGGTGTGACAGTTTGAGATCGAAAGTGTACTGCGATTAACCTTGTGTGATATGTGTGCTCATTTCCCTGAATGTTTGAAGACAATAAAAATATATATATATCTGTTTGAAAACAATGTCTCGTGATTTAACAAGCACAAACACAAACACGCACTGAAAGAAAGTAAACACATTTTATTTCAACCGTCCACTGTGTGGGTCTTTATTACACACATTATTACACTTAAGATGTTACACATGCAACACATTCACAACTCCCTATGTCTAAACGTCACATCGGTCGCGTTCGCTACAGTATGAACGTGAACTGTGTTCAGACGAAGGACAGTCCGTAGGACCCGGCCTTTCTTCGTCGCGGCCGCAATCCGTGACCCCACGATCCGCGATCCGTCGACTGTAGCGTTCGTCTTCTCGGGAGTCGACGAAGCTGTTGGGTTTTAGCTGTAGGCCGGAGTGAACATCATGTGGCCGGACTGAGAGTTGTAAGGCCCGCAGGTTTTGTCCGTTACGTAATCTCGACTGGCGCCTGATCCGATGTCACGGACATTGTCCCGGGCGCATGAATACTCCGTCGGACCACCGGTGAAAACCGTTTCCTGGCCTCTGAGCAGAGTGGCGGTCAGAACCATGGACCCGACGTACATGGCGTAAACGAGGATGTTGAACACAGCAATGGTGCACTCCACGTTGTGCAGCCTCTGCGCGTTACGAATCAGAGGCCTGTAAAGTAACTCCATGCATCCCGCTAGCACAGCCGTGAACAGTTCCACGTTCATCATGATCAGACACACCACCACCGTCCGGGTGCTCGTGTCGCCGTAACGGGGGACGTCTGTGTCGTCCAGCTTTAGTTTGCTCTTGACCGCGAAATAACTGAGCACGACGCTCACCACCATCGACAGGCAACCCAGCACGATCAGAGCGATCCCCGCGTGAATGTAGGCCGCGTTGAGGCCCAGCTGCTTCGACAGCCCGTTTGTCGCCGCCGCCTTAGGATCAGGAGAGTCTGTCGTGACGGTCTGGGGTTCGATCTCGAACCTGGCGCCGTGGCTGCTGTCGATGAAATACAGGATGTTACTGGGCAGGGTGAGAAAGCCTACGATGAGAGACGTGATCACAGCGATGGCGCTCCCCAGCTTTCCTCTGAAAAGAGCTGTGCTAAAGACGAAGCTGAAGCTGAGTTTTGAGCTCACGCCCCTAATCGCGGAGCTCAACGTACTGGTCGGTCTCCTTTTAGCAGCATTCATGTCGCACGCCCGTTTTGAGCGATTTGTATCAAAGTACGAGCGAACGGGACCCTGTAAAAATAACAATAATAATAATAATAATAATAATAATAATAATAATAATAATAAATAAAATATACACACACCACACACAAACGGGTACCGTTGAGCGGTGTTACAACGCGATCGAATCTCAGAGTAAAGAGACGACATTTAGTACAATGAAGCTAAACGCTCCGGTGATACGCTTTAGGGTTGACCGTGACGGTCAGTGGGCTAAAGTGGATCGCGACGGTGAGTGGTACAAAGTGCAAGGTATAACCAAGACGCTCGGTAAAGTCGAAGGTTACGGGAGAGACAAAAGAAACTCTACGAACATGATTGCCATGGATCTGTTCCGTAGGACCGCCGCCGCCATTACCCAGAAACGCGGCGGCGAGAGTGTCAGGCTGGAATGGTTGGTTCCGTATCTCAAAACTTTAAGCGTCCCGCACGGCGACGCGGCGAAGTTCCTCGAAGCGATGGCTCGTTCGATCGGGAGCCCCGGCTTCGGGGCAGAGACGTGTAGGAGACTGTGGGACAGGTTGCGTCTGTCTGCAAAGATAGGAATCGCGGTGGATTCTCAATGCAAACTCGCGTTCAACGAGCCTTCGCTCGAGCACCGCCGGCTAGGCCCCGTGGCCCGGCTCGTCTTGGCTCAGCTGGAAGCCCTGGGCCTCCGGCGCGTGCGCGCGGGCGTCAAAGTGGCAAACCTACCCAGACCGGACGACGGCGGTCGCAGGCCTCACAGTTATCACAACGGGTGCGCGCGGGGCTGCCGAAAAATCCGGTCCGACTGGGGGTTTTGCACCGAGGTGGACATGGTCGCGTACGACCCCGAGACGAAGAAGTTCGTTCTGCTCGAGCTGAAGACGCGCAACAGCGACCTAATCGACCGAAGAACGCTGTGGAAGTACAACACGCAGCTGTGGCTGACGTGGCTGATGTTTTCGCTCACGTATCCGAGCATGGTTTACCGTACCACGGCTTACCTCGTGGTCGTGAGGCCTGGCACTAACCACGTGGAAATCAAAAGCTGTTTCAGACCCATCGTTTCGAGAAGCATGAAAGCGCATTTTCCTTGGTTGACGTGCCTGTGTCCGTTGGTGAGAGACTGTTTGACACCCTCCTGTTCTAACATGCGCGTCGAGACCACCGTGTTCCGCGACGCGTGCCGAAAAAGGAGAGGGTTTGCTGCGCGGCACGGAGAGCCCGTGGACGTGAAAGACTTATGTTACAGAAATTTTAAATTCAACGAGGCGAAGCGTGAAATCCGCAGGAAGAGATTGCTCGAGGCTAAGCGGGAAGAGGTGAGAAAAAAACGGCCGTAGCGTACAGCTCTTTGTTTTGTTTTGTTTTGTTTTGTTTTGTTTTATTTTTATTCATTGTATTTTTTCGCAGACCACAGAGAGTTACTTCCTTTTTTTTTTGTCTCTACCGACCGATGAATTTTCAACCCCTTCGGCTCTTTGGCCTATAAAAGTAAGCGCGGCTGCACGTGTCCTCTTCGTAAGACTGCAAAGCGAAGAAAATGGGGCTGCAACGCAAAGCAATTCACATAATGCTAGCCAACCCGACGTTGGCACCGTTCGACGTTTTGTGCGGAACGCAAGAGCAGCACGATTGGCTCTTGGTGGATCACCTCATGACGATATACAGAGTCCGAAAAGACGACTACGTCCCCGGCGACCGCATGCTTTCGTGTAGACGCATGGCCGGCAGGCTGGCTTCCCTGTACCTCGACTTAAACGCCCGGGGCGAGCGTGTGGTCCTTGTGAAGGACGGCTGCCGCGCGCCGAAACCTGCCGTGAGAGAGAGGCGAGACAAGCAGGTCCTCGCTCCTCACGTGGCGTTTTGCAAATCCAATCTGACGAGCATAGAGAATCTGATGTTTGAGGAATTCAGCTCACTAGGGGAGCAGGACCGTTTCTACCTGTTCGTGAACCCCTGCGCGGCCGATCGCGACGGCTCGACGCTCGACAAGGTTCCTTTGCTGAAACAAGTGCCCGAGACCAGGGACTCCGTGGGACCCGGAGGGTACGTGGTGAGCCGGTCGGCGTCGTCCGAGTCGACCGAAGTCCTGCTGAAGGCCTGCGCCTCGTGTCGGACGGTGGAGGCCGACACTTCTATGGTGGAGCTCGCCAACGCCCTGAGCGAGCAATCCGTGATGATCTGCACGGGGGACTCGGACGTGATAGCCGCCTGCGCGGCGTCCCTAAAGAGGGCGGACGTCGTGATCCGTATGAACAACTACAGCTACACGGGGCCGGAGAAGCCGATGCACGACTCCGTGTTCTTCGACGCGCTGGCGGAGAGCGCCGTGCCGAAAACGGCACCCGAACGGGACTTGTCCGACCGGCCCCCTCCCTGGGTCGACCGCGAAGAGGCCTTCGCCGTCATGTGCGACCTGACCGACGAGCAGCTTCCCTTGCTCCCCTCGCGGGTGCGAAGAAACCACGAGAGCCTGCTGCAGACGTGCGACAGAGAGACGGCCGCTCGTGTTTTACTGAAACTCTACGCGGCTGGCGTCCGAGGCTCTCTGTACGTGACCTTGCTTGACGGTCTCTTCGCCGCCGACGTCGACTCCGCCGAGAGGAACGCGCTCGTGGCCCTCTCGGCAACGCCGTCGGGTTGCGTGAGGGCCTTGCTGAGAAGGTCGCTCGCGCGCAAGAAGAAGTGCGACTCGAAAGGGGGACTCTCCGCCTCGGCGAGACCCCGCAAATTCAAATTTAACAGCAACGTCGAGAGGCTGCTGTTGCTGTACAAAGGCCAACGGTTGGCCGGGGGCGCTCACGCCAGATACCTTCGCCTGCGGAGAGCAGGCTCTCATTTCTACATGAGGATTAAAGAAGATGTCAGGCTGGACCCCGTGCTGAGACGTAACCTGGTGACCTTCATGGCTCTGTGCGGGACCGACTACAACTTCGTGCCCAAAGGCTTCGGGGTCAGGAAGCTGCTGTCGATAGCGGTTCCGCACAAGGACACCTTTTTCAGGTGGTGCGACAAGCTGTGGGGCGTGATCGCAGAGGACGGAACGTGTCCTGAGAAATACTCCAGCCTGGGGGTGGACTTGGCGTATCTCGGCGGGGTGCCCAAGAAGACCGTCACGAAACATTGGACGTTGAGCAGTTGCAAGGCCTTAGTCGAAACGCTAAAAGACGTGTTCGACGCGTGGTCTTTCGACCCCAGCGAGACGATCGAGCTGCCCCGGCCTGAAGCCGGCGAACCCAGCGCGAGAGACGTCCGTTAGCGTCACGGCCGCGCACCGCCCTCGTGGCGCGGAGGCTCACCGCGAGGGGTTGCGCGAGTAGACCGAGAAAAAAGTGACCTCGAAGGACAAGCTTTTTTTTTTCTTGCTCTTACCATGTTTTGTTTTTTTTTTTTTTTTTCAGTCCATCGTTTTTATCGTCTTTTGTCAAAACGTTGTGCTGTTTAACCGTGCCATATAATTGTACCGTGTATAACGAATAAAGGGTCTTGGTCAAAGATGCTACATTGTACGTGTGTGTTGATTTTTGCGAGTGTAACTTTGGTGTTAATTAATTGACACAGCGGTGGCTCCGGAGCGGATTTTCCCCCCCGGAGCCTCCTGCGTGAACGCAGGCTCGCCGAGGCGCCTGCCGTAGCTATCTGCGAGAACCCGGGTCGCGCGAAAGTGTTAAAATATTAACCTGTCGACAGCGAATCTGAGGGGTTGTCTCGAGAGCGTGCGTGCGGATGTGGGTCTGACTGTGGGTGTGTTAACACGTCTGCGGGCTGCGAAGCGATCGCCTGTAAAAGAAGACGCCTCAAGTCGTCTCAAGCTCATGGACTGCTATGACAGCGTATGTGTAGAGGGGAGGTTTTTCACCCGGACGGAGATCGAGCTGCACTCCTCGGTTAAGCTTGAGACGAAAGCCGGCACGCGCGGCACACTGTGGGGACCCGAGGGCACCGCGTTCGAGAATACGGCGTTGGTGAAGCTAAACTGCACGCAGCACGTGAACATCGAAGCCTTGCTGTCCTGGTACGGCGTGAAGCTCTCGAGCGAGAGCGAACGATTGGAGAGGCGTCTCGCTGCACTAAATTTGTAAACGCTGATTCGCGATCGTCTCTCGCCCTCCTCGCCTAACTCGGCTCTGCCGAGGCGGCGGGAGCGAGGCTTCGGCCGAGAGCGCTATCGGACCCCGTTTTATCAGGCAAGCCTTTGAATTTGCCTGACAAGTCGGTAAAAACACAAAGCAGGGCAGTGGTTCTTCGAGGACCTCGGAAAACAGAGGGCAGCGGCCTTGAAAGCAGCGTGGGTGTCGTGTGTCATTTTTCAGTGTATTTTGGGGCACCCTCTATGGCATCATCCACCAGAGGCCGCCAAACCGCCCGGGGGGGTAGTGCGGATAACCCTCGCGGTCCCCCGGGCGGGTCGTTTACACCCGGGTGGAAAAGGGAGGAGGAGGAGGAGGAGGAGGAGGAGGAGGAGGAGGAGGAGGAGGA